>PVJL010000806.1:190651-250891 GCA_004026885.1 Lyroderma lyra
AGTTCATTAGTATCATTACAACAGACTGCACTCTGGGAAAGGGCATGCGCAGTCACAAGGCGTTATGTAACAGGCCCCTTGTCAGTCAGACTTGTCAATCAAGAGACCCCACATCCAGAGGTGTAACCCCTGAAGACGCGGAAGAAAATAAAAGTCCCAAAGCCTCGTTCATCGGGGCTCCTGAGCCACTCTCCTTGCTTGAGCCCGCTCCTACCCCCCTGGAGTGTACTTTCCCCTCAATAAACTATCTCTCTGTTTCACCTCAGTATTTCTGTGTGTGTCTCGTTCAATTCTTTGTTCGAGATACCAAGGACCTGAACATTGACTTCGTGCCGACGAGGGCACCCCATTTTCCGGTAACACTGACTAGCTGCGTCAGGTCTCTGCATCCTCACACAGCGTTGTTTATATACATCACCGTGTCTCCCCTCCTGGGGACACATTCCCTTTGGCCTGTTGACTTTAATCTCCATCAGCCAATTCTTTATGAGTTCAAATCTCCTTTCTTAGAAAGTCTTCAGAAGTACAGACAGAAAAAAAAAACCTGTCTGCATACCTAAGCGGTGTTCCAGCTCACGGACAGCATCTAAAACATTGCCGTGTATATATTTACAGGAAAGCATTTTGTCAAGGTCTTGTTTCATGTTCATGTTTCAGGATCCTCTACCCTCTAAATTCTCAGGTTTTTTATTGTAACCATTTTTCATAAAAAATACATTAAGCAAATTTTCCCTCTAGTAGTGAGTTTAAATTAACCCTTAATTACCTATATTTGGCTCATTCAAATCATGACAAATATTTAACCCAAGCATGCTTTTATATACCATGCTACCTTTCTCCTCTCCTCCAACTTCAGCCCATTGTCAGGGGGCAGGGGATCAGGGTACTATAAATATTAACTAAACGAGATGTAATTAATGTAAATTGCTTTTAAAAATCAAGTGAATTAAAAACAGAAATAGAGACAATACTTTTATGGGGGCTATTCACTAGAAAGGGGTACATGGGAAGCTTTGGAGGAAGTGGTAATGTGTTTCTTGATCTGAGTGCTAGTTACACAGGGGTTTTCAGTCTGAAAATGCACTGAACTATATACACCTATGATCTGTGCACATTCCTATTAATATAACTTTAATTAAAAAGTTAAATGGATTTTTGTAGGAATAAGCCTATATTTAGTATTACTCATACCATGGTCCTGTCTTTTAAAATGGATAAAACTAAAACTTGGCAATGAACAGTTATATTCTAAGTATTCTAAATAAATGTTCTGATCTACGCTTCTAGATTTTTAAAAGTTGACTATAATGGGAATTTAAACATTAATGTAGCATTAATGATTAGTAAACAGAGCATATGAGTATAGCATTTCCTTCCTTTCCACAAAAATATTTAGCATAGCACCTATTACCTACCTCAGTAAACCCAGAAATGCCACAGGATGGCAAAAGAGAAAAGGTGCAATTGATTGATTACCCCACTGACTGCTCTGAAGACTATACCACGTCATTTAAAGCATAGATTTATTACCAAAAAACCTTAGAAATGTCATTAATAGTCTCTTATGATCCCTCAAAAACAAGGTAACAAGTAAAAAAGACAGTGTTACCAAATGAAACAAGCAAAGGGCAATGCAGGCAAAAATATATAAAAAGTAATAAAGTATTATATTTTCAGGTAAAAATAACGAGGCAAGTGATTATTAACTAAATAGGAGTTTACTAGCTCTTTACTTACATCAAAACTCAGACAGACAATGAGTTTTAATTAATTATGTTCACTTTACCCATTCTACAGACGAAAACAATGTGGCACACAGAAGTTCACTAACTTGCCCAAGGTCACATCCAGCTAGCAAAGGAGTAAAACAAAGGCTCCTATACTATACTATGTTGCCTTGGTGCAAAATTCCATCTCCACCCTTTAGGAGTTTACGATGTTAGGTATTTAGACATATTGAGCTGATTTTTATTACTAGTAAAACCACTGCTTAGAAGTAAATGAGATCTTACAAAAGCAAAGGAGTAGTAGTAAATGAGATCTCAAGTTTCAATAACTGGTCTAACTATAAAGTAAAAACTGAAGTGCCAAAAGCATTTCTAATATACAGCCCTAGTATGTATGTATGTATGTATGTATTTATAAGATAAGCTATAATGAGAATCTGGTCATTTAAATTTTAAGTAGTTTCTGTTATTAGCCTTATGTTTATAGGATCTATTCAGCTATTATGAGAAACCATACAGATTATCACATGGGAGTTTTCTAAGACAAATCTTGCAGAACCAATAATATAGCAGTCACTTTCTCATACCCCAATACTATTTTCAAAAGCACATCCATCATATTGCATGTGAAAAATTAAGGCTAAGGAAAGGTAAAAGAATTTGCCAGTGCACAATTATGAAGCAAGTAACACCAGCTCCAGAATTCATGTCTTCTGATCCTCAGCCCAGGTCATTTCTAGCTTACCCAGAGAAAGCTCAGGCCTCCACTGATGCTCTGAAGATCACAATACTGCAGGGTGACCCTCCCTAGAAGAGCTGCTCTTTACATGAGCTCAGTAGGAAGCAGAGGCAGGCAACAGGGTTAAGCTAGGTCTTCAGTCAGGCCTGGTGAACAAACAAACATTGTTGGTACTAAGAAAGGAGCAGGCAAAGCCAGATTTGATTCTGGTCCAGTAACAGCTGAAAACAATTGATAACTCCATGGAGAAGGCTGATGCCCCCACTGTTCAGGCAGTGTGGCAGAAGACACTAGTAGACTTTATAATATTCTTAGCAGTGCCCCGAGAATAAGAAAAGACAGTTGTTGGGAAGTAAGGATCTTTCATGTGACCCTGATTGCAGTGGGAGTAGGGACAAGTACATTTTAGTGTTTTCTCTGGCCACCTACTAAGGATTTTCTGAAATGGAAAGAGCATACTTGAACTCACTACCATCAAATTCCTTTTTCTCAAGACACTTGCTCAATCATATAAAAGAAAAAAACCCTTCTCTGATGGGTAACTATTATAAAATTTCTATTATAACAAAGAGCTAAAAAAAAAAGCCCCAGAATATAAATAATCTCCAAACGTAGCTGTGCTAAACAGAAAAGTATCAAAACGTGAAAACTGTATACCTCCTGCACTTCAAAAAGTATAACCAAAGCAGTTTTTAGAATCACAAAGTAAGTTTATTAAAAATCCCATTTAAAAGGAAACACCAACAGAAAAATACATTTCTGCCTCTCACTATATCCCAAGGTAACGACTAAACCTCAAACTCTTATGTTTACTTAATTATTGATACCATTTTTCCTTCACTCTCACAGAGATAAATGTAAACAAAATTTGTACTCCATAGAAACCCCTCATGGATCTTTTCTAGCGCAAAGGGCTTGTGGCTTTAGAGATTCTAGCCACTTAACTAGTTTCTCCTTCACTTAGAAAACTGCCAAAGTACCTTTTAATGGTACCTTTGTATTGTAATGTGAAAAAGTTTTCAAGTGCCAAATGAGCTTGTGATATATTTTCCATAAAAGTATTTAATCAGCCTTCATGTTACTTTGACAGCTTCATCCTGGACAGGCAGCCCCTGGTCTGATTATATGGATAGGCTGGGAGAGCCTCTATTTGAATTTTTAAAAGCTCACATCTAACAACAAATAACCAATGTCCAAAAATAATAAAAATAACTTGAAACTAATTTAAAATTTTAAGAATATATCCTGGAAAGACTCCTGTGAATTTTCAGAGACTTGGAGCAGACCATTTCCCAGCCCTATAGAGGCTTTGTGAAAGTGACACACTAAAAAGAGCAAGGATAGTGATAGCCTAGTTGGTGATTTTTTTCTTCCTTCCATCCCACTCCACTTCTGTGAACCATCTGTGACAAATTCAATTATTATTCAGCAAATATTCACTCCCTCCCCCAGCATCCCCAAGGGAAGGATATACTTCCCCTCTGCAGTGACACAGGGCTTGGCTCTGTGACTTACTTTGGCCTCAAGGTGGGTGCAGTCCACTAGCCACCCCATGCCTTTGGGCACATCACATGACTTGCTTTGATCTTAGCAGATGTGGCACACATGCAGACACTTGAACTGTGCTTGTGCGGTCTTGGCCCTTGCCTTCTCGCACTTCGCTGTTGCCTTGAGCTTACCTTGGGTAGCCACTGCCCCTTCAGCCTGGGGCCCAGAATAAGACATGCAAAGCAAAACTGCCCTACCTTATCCACACATCTACACCTTGAAGCAGAGCCTGAGTGAGAACAAATGCCCATTATTATTGTTTTTAAAATAATGGTTAGTGGGCTCAGACAATGCAACAAAAATGAACAAATCCAGTTAGGACTAAATGTACTTAATTTTTTTTTATTTATAAAGGTAATATGATGCAAATACCACATGTTTTATAACGTCCCCTCAGCGCCTTAGAAACACAAAATCAAATACATTCATAAATATAAAGTAAAACATATAGTAGTCTTAAATTACATAAATAAGTTCAGGTTAGATTAAGTCTTTCAGTTTTTGCAGGGGCTTTTGGATTTAAGAATCTTGAATATGAAACAATATTATCAACATTTGTAAAATCATAAAGAATCTTTCCCCCAAAAAACATTGAATTTCAATAACTCTATATGGGAGGTATGATTACCCTGGGTCACTGTCTCGAATTTACTGTGGAAATGGAGGGAATACAACTAATCTTTAATGAAAAGATGATTACTCACATCAAATTAACTTATAAATCATTGGTTATATTCAGCAATGCTTGCATTCTCTCTTTGGGTTTAAAATAACTTAAGGAACTGTATTAGATACTGTGAAAACCAAACTTTGTGCCCTTTAATCAACACACACTTACTGGGTTTCTCCTATATAACCAGATACTATGATAGGTGCTGGGGATGCTGCGGAATCAGATAATGCTTCTGTTTACTTAAAGAGCTTACTGTCTAAAAGGGAAGACAGACAAGTACATTCTCATATTAATTATATGTTAAAATAAAATATTTTATATGTATTGGGTTATTTAAAATGTTATTCAAATTAATTCACCTACTTCTTTCCACATTCAAAAATTTGTTTACTTAAAGTTTAAAATGAACATTTGTAGCTCACATTATGTTTCTGTTGGACAGTGGTGGTCTAAATCTTCAGTTCTTTCTGCTACACCAGTCCCCACACACTGAAAATCTCTGAAACCATTTCCTTCCTGAAGTTTCCCTCCCTTCCTCAGCTTCGACACTGCTCTATGGAGGTTCTCCTCCCGCCACTCATTCTCCTCAGCTGGTTGCTGGCTCTTCTTCCCCTCACACTACACGTGCTCCTAAGAGTCTGCCTGGGCTTTCCTTTCCTTGGGTGTCTCCTTCACTGCTCCAATGTGAACCGGCAAGCCTAAATGACTCTCCTGCTTATAGCTTCCAGGCTGTCCAAGAGCCACTTTTACCTGCTGGCATTTCAAAGTGATACTTTCAAACCACTTCCTCATCTTCCACTCTAGAACAGTTCTTTGCTCCTAACTTCCTTATTTCTGCCATCCATGTTCCACACTTACAAGTCTCCTAGTCAACTTAACACTTTATTTCTTCCTCCTCAATTGGCTGCCACATCCTGTTCATGCCTTTCTTCCTTCCTAAGCCCCTGCCACCACCAAAGATCAATCTCTTATTACATCTTGCCTGATTATACAAAGTCACCTCAATTGTCATATCCATTCTAGTCCCAACTACCAACCAGATTAATGTGCCTAAAGCAAAGCTCTGACCACAACAGTGCCACATTTTCAAAACGCCTTCCAAATCTGCCCAGGTATCTATTGCATGAAGGAGAAGCAGTATTAGGGGGGGTCTTGGAAAGTTTTTTCAGAATATATCTGAAAGAAGTCTTTCCCTGTAATTTGATAAAATAGTGGGAGAGCCCGAGCCAAGGGAAAACTGACAAATGTTCTATCTTTCCCGCTAGGATGATTCTCAGAGAACAACTCTGATCCTCCAGTTCTCCACAAATCGACATCTACAAAGCAGTCAAGGACTAAAAGCAGCCAGAAACTTAAAATTGAGCAATATATTATATCCATTCAAAGGAAAGTATACCCGGAAGAGTGGGAACTGTCTACCCAACAACCAAGAACAAAGATGGAAAACCAGATGCTAGATGCCACACATCCATCTATCATCTTCTTTTTTGGGGGAGGCGGTGTGGAAATCCATGCACTCAATAGACTATTTTTTTCCTTTGTTAAAGGCCTGTTATTAAACGTGGTTGGGGGTGGGGCTTAAATAGGTTGACCTCTGTTGAGTTAAGAACGGAAATAAGCTTTTGCAGGTGACTGAAATCAGCCAAATGCAACAGGCTCCAACCTACTGTTTTATCATTCTTCATAACAGTTATGTAATGTTGAGAATGGATCACTGGATGCATAAGATCCAGAGGGCCTGTTTGTGGTACACCCTATGATTATAATGCCCTCCCTACTTCAACTCCAAGGGTGAAAACCTTTCCATTGCAAAAGATAATTCAAATAACAAGAGTCCCTTAACCAGATGTGATCTCTACCTGCCTCAAACTTCAGAGAATGTTATGACCTTTATAATGTGCTCTGCCATATATTATACACTCCGCATAGTTGTTTGCACACTATTCTTATCTCCTACATAAATCTGAATACTTTCCTCATCTTGTCCAAAGCAGGCAAGCAATCCTTTAAAATTTGTTATTAAATTATTTTCCTGTAAGAGAAGCAGGTATTTATTTGTAAGGCATCTGGGCAGGAAGGAAACGCAAGTATCTAAGTCACATGCAAAGCATCGTACATACATGCTTGGTGACAGTGTCAATCAGACCCTGTTTTCTGCCTCGAATGTGAGACATAAAGAACTTAGCCCTGAGTGCCACTCGCTTCCCCCGGACAAGGACAGACTTGGCATGAGGCGAGGAGTTTCACCAGTTGCTCAATCAGACTCAGCGCAACGCGCTTCCTCTTTCTCCTGCTCCACTCGAGTCAAGACGGTTAACACTGGCCCAAGGCACCTGCGCCCTGAGACATCTTCGGGAAACCAGCATTTCCGGACAAGGCTCCGAAGGGTAGTCTAGTCAACCTGACTGCGCACCGCGCCCAGAACTCGAAAAATGGACAGCCCCTTCTCGTTGCCCATACAGGGTTCCTCCGTCCCCGCCCGGCCGCGCCCCGCTCATCCTCGCGGACACCGGGTTCGCGTCCTGGCGACGACAAAGAGCCGGGCCCTGCCCGTGGCCGCCCATGTCGACACCGCACGAAGGAGCCCTTCCTTTCTCCCCATCACGCACCTACTCCTTTCTGACCGCCGCCGGCCGCTCGCAGCCCAAATTCCTTCGCGAGCTGCCGCTGTTCTGTTTCCGTTGTGAAATCGCTGGCTCTGGAACTGCAGGGACCAAACCCCGCCCCAAAGGCTCACCGGTGTCGTCATTTCCGGCCCCGGCGTCGTTGGCTGCAGGACCGCAGGAGAGGGCGGGGTGGCACCTAGAGGGAGCAAGGCGGGACCCATTCGCAAAGGGGCGGAACACAGATGAAAGAGGTGGAGCTTCCGGTGGTGTGGGCGAACCACTGGGCAAACATTGCGCTCCAAAACCGCCTGGGTCCCGGAGGAAGCCGCCCAGAGTGGCAGCATGAGTCTGGAAGGTGTCAGGGGTCCGAGACAGCTCTCGAGCTGAGGACCAATTTCTAAGTAGACTGGGCCTAAGATGTATTTCTCCTGGCCCACAAATGATGGATTCTTAAACCCAACTTTTTTTTCATTTCTCTATTGTACCTATTTGTACAGTGTTTCTCAGTATGAATCAGCGGCACCACAATCGAGATGCTAATTAAAACTAAATAATCCCCAATTAAAACTTCTGGTGGGTGGGAAAAACCCAACATACAAACATCGTCTGGGATTCTTAGGCTCCAAATTTAAGAATAAGTCTTCCTAAATGGTAAGCTTCCAGAGAACACAAAATGTCTTAATTTTGCAAAACCAAAACATAAGAGTATCAGGCACACAGGGAGTTGCTCAAATGGTCAGCTGCCACTCTGTGCACAAGAATCTAATTCATCAATACAACTAATATGTAACATAGTAGAGCAGACAGACTTGGAATGTCATTTAATCCAAACAACATGGCTTGAAAAGAATTTTTATTCCTTTTTGTTTATAGACATTATCTTTTCTTTCTGGGCATTTTAGATTGCCATTCCTAATATGGTCTTCATATAAGTAATAAAATAAAAGGTATAGATCTGTCAATTAAATAAAGATGAAAATGCAAGCGTTCAAATGCAAATAAATATTCCAATAATTTAACATAACCACATCCCCCAAAATCTACCACTTTAGTAAAAATTATAAACTCAATTTGGTCTACCATATGAATGTAATAGTTACTTGGTTTGAAATATACATGCGAATTTTCCAGTTTTCTTCCTACCAGCTATACTGTTTCTTTGCCTATTTGGGATTCTTTCTCATATCCTTTATAACTAGTGGCATTCACAAATCAATTTCACCATCTTTTGCTGAGCAAAAACTTCTCCATTTCATACTGTTAATATAAAGAAGACTGACATAAGACCTGGAAAAATTTGTAACCATTTTGACATAGAACTTTTCGGCAGTTTTTGGGTACAAGTGGAAACATTTATAGAATTAGAAAGAGCTGGGTAAATAAGCCTCATGTACACATTGCATATATAGCTGCTTACATTTATTTGCATAAAAATTTATTTTACTTCATAAGAAAGGAGGAAAAAATGTTAACAGTGTTTCATCCAATTTAACTCTCAAGCTCAGTTTTCTCAGTTTGTCCATCATGTATAGTATTCGTGCCTGCTGAGTACCTGCACAGCACTCTCGACAAAATCGTTACTTTACTATTACATAAAGTTTACCAGGAAATGCTGTAAGATTCAAAGTAGCAACATGAAGTTCTCTAAAGAGAAAATGTTCTGGGACTGGCAAGGAGTAAGCCTATAATACTGAGAGCTGCTTCCAGGCATCATTTTTGGAAGATTATATTCATGAACATACAGAGAATTTATTTGTCTCAGAAACATTTTTCTCTTTCAAATCTACTTAAAAAGAAAATTAAGATGCATTTATTAGTACTGAGTAGGTAACTAAAACTGCTCATCTAAGTGTAGTCCTTGGATCAGTTAGCATTGGCATCAGCATCTTCAACCTCAGGCCTTACCCTAGGCCCTACTAAATCAAGAGTCTGCATTTTAACAAGATTCCATTAGGGGATTTCAAGTGCACGTTAAAGTTTGATTAAAAAAAAAAAAAACAACAACAAACTACTCCAAATAACTTAGCTTTCCTCCAGTAAACAGATGTACATATTTTAAATTATTTATAAGGTCAAATGAATAAAAAAGCATATTGGTTTTCTAACTGCCGAACTTTCATAGAATTTGTAAAACCTGAGTGAACAATATGGATTAACTAAAGGTTTTTAAACTAAAATTACTTAATGGAGCAAATGGTAACAACCCAGAAAGCACATGCAATTTAGTAGAAATTTTCTTAGATGTATCCTCCCAGACACCTGAATATGCCAGTTTATACATGTTAATTTCTTTATATGCAAATCTGAAAAACAAAAACTCTGAAAACCTTAAAAGTTCAAGCTTGGTGGCAAAATCCAACTTGAACTGACATTAAGCTATTAATGGAGTAGTCTTTAACTCAGTGACTGTGATCATTCCTGCTCTGCTGCAGAAATGTTAATACATGATCTTGGAATCCTGAGGCAAATCTCACTTGGAGGTGTTAGGCAGTACATGGTATTTGTCCCCAAAGGTTTCAGACACAGGCCCTTTTAAGATAAATATAGTAAAAGAGTAGAAGAGGCAAAAGCAAGGAAAATTAAGTCTACCTGAATGAACCTTATGTGAATTTTGGCTAAACAAAAACAACCTAATATGCTTTAGAAGCAGTCAGTAATTTGGTTAGAAGGACAAACACAATAAACTGCTCTATCAAGTTCTCTAAAGAGAAAATGTGGGTCAATCTGAGAAAACTCTAGTCAATGAATTTGTAAATGGCAAGGAGCATGTTTTTGAAATCTTCCCTTGATAAACCAGAATTTAAAGTATTATAATACCAAAAGGGGATATCTCTATAGACATACAGAGTCATTAAAAAAAACAAAAACCAGTAAACAACCTCTTTGACCTTCAGTTACTAATACTCATAAAAATTAATACAGCCCATATTTTCAAGTTGTTTCTAATATGCACTGTACAATTACAGCGTGATGCCATTTATTTAATAAGACTCTGAAATAATGAGTCCCCAAGATCAAATATATACATTTTTAATATCTGAAATATTTACATAATGGAGCCATGGCATGTTCCAACGTTAAGAACAGTGTTTTCAAATGTTCTCATAAGATGTAAAAAAAAATCCAGTAACTCAAGCTCAGTTACGCTTTTTAAACACCCCCCCCATCTTTATCTTTCTTTTAAATAAATACTCAGACATAGGAAATAGCCACACCCACTTTGTGTTAAGAACTGTTTAAAACTTGTTACATTTTCAGGTAATTTTGTTCCCTGATGTAGTTCTGATCTACAATAAAGAGAGCCCATGTATGTCTCTAACACCATCAGCATATTTTTAAACATTGATAATAGTGGTAAACAAGATGTGTGTGTGTGTGTACACACCCATATACATGCTGAAAATCCTTTACAAAAAAAATGAAAAAAATTAGTGGTAACTGCCTTAAATGTTTTACTTTATCCTTAATGATCTACTTTATCTTTAGAAGACGTAAACTTTGTAAAATGCCGTGAATTCCTATTATGTTTTGTCAAACTTTCCTAGTCTGTAAAATTGCCTAATTTTATCTTTTCTTTTTAAAAAGTTTTTTTCATTTATGTTTTTCAAATTTCTTTTAAACATAAAGGTGTATCAAAATTAAGCTGAGGACCAATTAGTGCAAAAATCGATTAAATAAAGATTCCCCAGAATCTAAGGATCTGCCTCATTTCTGAACAACATTGGGTGAAGGAGGAGAGGGAGAAACAGTGATCCACACTCTCTTAAGAGAGAGGCTGAAGCATCCAGCTATCAACAGGAGAACCCCATTCTGTTCAATAGACCACTGCTTGCCATAAGAGAATACCATGCTCTGAGAGACTAATTACCTAATTATCCCAGACATGTGGGTTGGCACAATACAATGGTTCCTTTACAATTCCATTCTTTAGTTAGAAAATGTTTGAGAGAGCCCTCCAAGTTAGGAAAAAGTAAGACTTTTATATGTACATTCACACAAACACATTCATACAGATATACAGGAGGAATGAATGTTGGTCTGCTAATTTCTCCACTCTAATTTTAAATTTCATGCCTTCATGAGAGCTTGCCAATTCTGACCAAGAAAGGAAGGACTAGTATTCTTTCAATTAAAATTGTTCGTGTTGGTTCCTATACAGTACAGTTCAATATTAAGTGCAATTCTGCAAAAGAATTGGGAGCCATTTTAATATTTACAAGGAACAAATCAGCAGAACAAGATTACATCAGATAGGCTGTGTACAGTAGCTGAGGCTTATAAAACATACCAGTAATTTGTACCTGGTGAGTATAAAGAGAACCAAGGTAGAATTCAGATGTCTTTACAACCAAAGGAGCACACCGGGCATCAACAAATTGGAGGACCAAAAAATTCACATTTTCTACATTAAAAAAAAATTACAGATCTCACAAATGTCTTTGAAGACAAAGAAAAATTCAAAGTCCTCTGAAAGATGGGAAAGAGAGTATCTGAAATGGAACTCTAAGTGTAAAGAGAGTTTTACTTCACAAGACCAATTTTCTTGGCTTCTGTTTCATATATCAATAATCTCCACATTTTGACTATAAAAACTTCTGCTTCTTCATCAAGTACCTAGAAGACAGAGAAAAAACGGTAACACATGTAAGATAAGCAATCATCAGCATCTCCCAACCACAGTGACATATTAAAAAAGGCTTTTATCTACTAACATTTACTTTCAGTTAACTTGAAGTCTGTCCAGTGGGAAAAATGTAATAAGTAGTACAAGTAAACTACCCGCCCCCCAAATGCATTCAGCAAGATTCCATGGCTTACTGAATACTGACACAACAGTACTTTTTTGATCCAACTTTTATTCTGACTTTTAACTTAACAAACACTATTTTTATGCAGGTCTTAAATAAACTATTTTCCTAATTCCTAAGGAAAGCAAATGTTATAAAGAATTTATTATTTAGGCAGAACCAGCTGTACAACTACATAATAACTTAATACAGAGTATCTCATTTATCCCCCAAAACAACTTTACAATCTTAATATTTGTGGAATCCTTACGATGTAATATTGAATTAATATTGAATGAAAATGTATGTATAGCATTTAATAAAGTGTCTTGGATACAGTAAAGAGTATAAGTGGACACTATCATCATCGCAAAGGACACAAGACCATTGAATAAATAGAAGTCTTTTCCCTTGGCAAATAAAAGTAATCAAATCACCTTCCTATCTATTCATGAATTAGATACACCACATCCTCACCACTACTTCTGCCCTCAGCTGACACACATATTTGGCCCTGTACACCAGGGCTGCAAGTGAGGTAAAATGGAATAATCATGCGTCCTTCTACAGGAGGCAGCTATGACTGAGATTCAGGGTTATCGCTGACATGATAAAATTTATGGCCTAATGTTGCCAGTTTAGGTTAGGAACCTCTAGCCAGACCACTTGGGATCAAATCCCACTTCTATCTTTTACTAGTTGTGTCCTTTGTTGGGTTAATTAACCACAATAAGACTTAGTTCTCTCATCTGTAAGATGCAAGAAATAGGAGATATATCATACTGGCTCATAATTTTAAAAGCTAATATGTACAAAGTGCTTTGAAAAGTGCCTAATACTAAGAGATCAGTTAAATGATGAAGAGGAGCTGGAAATTTGGTTTTTTAAAAGTTTCCCTAAATTTCTCAATGTACAGGAGGGGTCCCTGGTGGTGGTGTGGCTAGGTGGTAGTGTGCACTCTCACCACCGCATCCTGGGTTTGATCCCCACTCAGGGAACCAACCAAAAAACAAACAAACAAACAAACAAAAAACAAAAATTTCTCAATGTACAAATAATTAAAGAACTTTTAATCAGATAGCTATGAGCCAGACTTGACCAAAAGTTCAAGAGAACTGTGCTGCAACACTAATTAATGTGAAAACCATACGTTGGAAATATAGATAAGGCATAAAATGCAACCAAAGTTCATTAATTTATATAGAAGGAGGAAACAATACAGTTTGGAAAAGTCAAATTTTTAATGAGGAAAATACTACTTGAGTTAAAAATTCAATCTCAGGCATACAAGAGATGTTTTGAGGCTCTATGAGCTTTCACCAGAACTGGTTGACAACACTAGCTCAATTGGTTTCCTCCCACTGTTGTAAACAATGAGACAAAAAGTAACCAAAACAGTAAGTGATTTAGTAGTAAAGAGTCTAACTAGTAGAGCTCCAAATATCAAAATATTTGAACAGATCGAAATGAATTAACACTGGCACATGACATCTTCACTGATAGTGATTACAACTCTGCCTAGACCAAAAAAACTAGAACAATGATTTTTTAAAGAGACTTCCTTAACTCAGGACTAACTGTGAAACTCTCTCTACCCCAAGGATAACCTTAAAAAGGCTGGAAGGTCAGGGAAATTCAGATTCTATTTCCAAAAAGCTGGGATCTCTTCGTATTTCTTTTATCTGAGGCTCAGCATTATGGAGTCAACAAACATTCCACAAGTGTTTTATTAGGAAATCAGCTACGTTGGGCTGGCTGAGCAACAGAAATCATGTTACCAGGCTTTAGGCATCTTACAGGTCCTGGACACAAAACACCTCTCTACCTTAGAGCTCCTTTTGGTTAGGTATCCACAATGCCCCCTATAACAACTTGGTAGCTTAAAATTCAAATTCTCCCAGTCAACTGTCATCTTATATCATGCCTAATGTTTCTTCTTCTTCCTTGACTCATCTTCCCATTGGTGTCTTCCCATTCTGCCCTTTGGACCCCTGTTCCTTTATACTAACCATCTTAAACTTCTCTCATTAGTGTTTTCCTCTTTTTACCTTAACTGAAAATCTGCTATGTCCCCTAAAGACCCCGACACTCCAAGAGCCTTCTCAGAAGTTCCTCACTTTCAAAGCCTTAGTTTCCACAGGAGAGGGAAAGCTAGTGTATCTTTGCTATTTTCACCCTTGTAAATATCTCCACTCAGGTTCGTAGATCACACTACACTCCAACAGCAGCTGCCTAGCATATGCCTAGTTTTTCACCTACATTAAAGCAGCAATCTGGCAGCTGGTTCCAGTATTTCTCTCCAACTTCCATCCCAACATGCAGCAATTTCAATTTCTATGTACATGACCCAGGCTTAAAGTTCATTCAAGTCATTCTAAACAATGACATCAGTTCTGCCCCAGAAAGTCTCTCCCATGGCCCACATTCTGCACCTTGCCATCATCTGGACTGATTCACTCTACTCTTTCTAGTCGTTTGACAAACCACCAACTCTATTCTGATATTTCCTTCTCCTCCTATTTTGCAGTACAACCTCCATTCAATCACTCTCTCAGCTTTACCATCAATTCTCTTCCTCCTTCCTTTTCTCATAAATGCTGGATAAATGCAACCACTGACTATACACTAATACCCCAAATTAAATTCAACTGGGAATTTCATGGTTAACCACTGCCAACCCAATTGACACCTGTCCAAAGTGACAAAACAATTATACAATCTCCAAGTCTGTTTAGATGGTAATTCCCATGATGGTTTACCTAACTGCTCTCAACATCATCAGATGCTCTATCTCCTCTGCCTCCATTATTTTTATACAGCCCCATTATAACAAGTATATCAGGGTATCAATATTGGTATACCTGTCTCCCTGATAGTTCTCCAAGGGAAGATGCTCATCCTTTTTATGCTTCTATACATTGCTCTAACCAGTAAGCACTTAATGTTTTCTAAATATATTAACAGATCCAGGATTTAATGTGGGTAGTTCCCTGGCTGGGAATCGAACTGAGGCCGCAGTGTTGAGAGCACCGAGGCCTAGCCACTATACCACCAGGGAACTCCAGATCCAGGATTTATATTATACACACACAAGGCCAAAGGTGGGGAAGTGAAGAGATTGATAAAAGAGAAAACCCTTTCTTTAGTGTTGTCTAGTAATATCTTGCTTTGGGTGCCTTTATACTCTTTTAATGCATATTCAAATTTTAATTCAGGCCTTTAAAAAGAAAAATTCTGGAACCAGCATAGGAAGAAACTCAATCAAATTCAGAGACATTAGTTTGTTCACACAACTACCAATTAAAAGAAGAATAATGAATTTCTAACTTACCATGGCAACATCATCTAAAATGCTCTGAGGTGAACTATGAGCCATAACCTAAAAGAAACAAGTAATTGTTATTTTGAAAATAAACAAAAAATTAGCAATACAGTCAAGAAATTTCAAGGTATCCTCAAACTAGTATGGGAATTCTTATGAAGAACCTTTCTATAAATCTCTTAATTCCCCAATACTCTCTTCAATGGAAATTTGACACCATAACCTGGAATCTTAATCACTACAGTATCTGTGTTCTAATTCAAATCCAGACTTACAAGTTTTAATGCTACAATAATTATTAGAGGAAAGGGCAGCCTAAATCTGCTAATCCTAATGTTAAAAGTGCAATAATGGTGGAAGAATAGCATTTTCTTAAAATGCAATTAGTATTCCTTTACAGAAATATGGTGCTTCTACTATAGAAACTGTCTCATTAAAGGGAAGACTTTGTCTTCAGGAGAGAATGGAAGGATGTGGTACACTCTGGTGGCTAAAACCTCTAGTTTTACAGGTTTGGCTTACTTATTATGTAACTGTGCTCAAGAAACATTGTCTAACCTAAGCCTCATTTTCTTCATGTTTAAAATGGGGATAATATTAGTAACTTATACTTTCTAAGGTTGTTGGGAGGTTTAAAGATAAGGTTCTATAAAAGGCTTAACATCTTACCTGCGAAGAACAAAGCCTGACACCTAGTAATCAATCAATTAGTACTGACTATTTTTATGCTTTGAAGGAAACTATTGTCCTCCTTTTCCAAAGGATGAATGAATGGCAAAGGAATTTATGAAACAAGCTATTAGTTGTCTCCACAAAACCTCAACAGTACTTTAGCAGCATTATAACCATGAAGACAATAAGGGGGTAGCAAGGCATTCTCAGGGGCAGGGAGAGCACAAAAGTGGCAGCTGTCAGCAATTCTGTCCTTGACCCTCTGAAATGAAAGCATGTAGCATAGCATTCTGAAATAGTTGGAGCGGTTCACTTAAATCAAGTTTGTCCAGCTCATGGGCCACAAGCAGCCCAGGGTGGCTTTGATTGTGGCCCAACACGAGTATGTAAACTGTCTTAAAACATTGAGATGTTTTTGCCAATTTTATTTTTGCTCATCAGTTATCATTAGTGTCGGTGTTACTTTATGTGTTGCCCAAGACAATTCTTCTCCCAAAGTGGTCCAGGGAAGCTAAAAAGATTGGACATCCCTTATTTAAACAGTCATAAAACTAAACTATCATGAACTTGATTCTGCAAGATTTTTTATTTTAGACAGTGTCCAATATCTTAAAGTACAAAATACATGTTGGGGATAAAGGAAGAAAAAGACTAACCTTAGAACAAACAAAATCAACTAATGTAGCTTCTTCTTCACCTATGTATTCTATAATTTTCTTGTTAATCCATGGTCTAATTCGTCGTTCCATCAGTATCTGCAAAATAAAATATGATTACTGAATTAAAGAGGCTTTTATGACATTTACTAAAAAGTCTATAACCCTGCCATTTTTCTTAAGATTGAAATACAGTATAATCATTTACAAGTTGAACTAAGACAGGTATATATCAAGATATAATTATCTGCTTCTAATTTACGAAGATCTCAAGTACCACCAAAAAAGTCCCCAATGATCTCCTCAATTCTTGGCCATGTCATATTTCAGCTACACTGTCATCCCTACTTGTTTATTAACAGAATCAACGGAGTCTGTGTGCTATTTTCAAAATCACTTCCAGTAAAATGATAAAATATACAATTTGCTACTCACAGAATCCACAATAGACCAATCCAGTGGATAAGCAAAGAGTTCAGGTTTGGCTGTGGGAATTTTCTCAATGAGACTCTTAATGTGTTTGCGCTTTTCTTCAGTGTTTACAGTGCCTTTGGCAGCATTTTTATCATCTTCACCGTAATCTAAGGGAACCAGTTTCCTTTTTCGGGGTACATCATCACTGTCTTCATCTTCAAATTTGTTAAAGACACTATCTACAGGGAGTTTCTTTCTCTTCACAGAATTAGGTTGGCCAGGACTATTGGAAGCACCTATAGTACAAGCACTATATTAGCATGATAATACTTGTCAAATGTTACATTTTAAAACCCACCATCCCTCAAAAACAGTGCAAAATATACTTCCACAAATCTCAGAGAAAGATCCCAACTGTAAAAAATAACTCACTACTCACAAGTGCTAGAAAATTTAATTTTTCACTTCTTCTCAGAACTCGAGGCAGCTGCAGATTTAGGAGCACTAGTAGAACTATGAAAACAATAGTGAGCTAGAAAGGCATTTTTGAATAATATTCTATCTACCTACCAAGCAGCACATATTTATTTTTTTCCTTAAGGCAAAATTTAGGTATTGGCAGGGGGGGAAATAAAGGAAAGAAAAAAGGAAGAAAATGCTAACATACCCAGTTTAAGACTTAGTCCTATTTTTGGCCTATGCTCCTCAGTTTGTTGTTGATCTGGCGAATTTTCGTGAGGAATAATAATACCACAGGGAGACTCATCCCCAGGAGTGTTGGGAGTTGCATTGCCACTGGCAGAGGAAACAGATGGGGCAGAACTAATGGGCCTCAGAGTTGGTTTGAGACATGGCTTCTGCTCTGGCTCTTCTTCCTCTTCTATGGGTTCCTCTCGTTTTTCTTCTTTTTCTTGTTTTTCTTCTTCCTCCTCCTCTGATTCTGGTTCTTGTTTTATTTGTGGTTGTCTGCGCCTCTCAGCCTCTTGTTCCATCTAAAATCAGAAATAATCTGATTAACTTAGACCACAGCTATACTCAATTCGAATGGCTTTTTGTTTTACATTATCTTTCATAAAATCTCTATTTTTCTTTTTCATTAGGAATAATGAAACACTGCCTACTTCTATAATCAGAAAGCTAAGTAAACCTGTAGAGTATATCAGGTACTCAGCAAAATGATTTTTAATATTTTACATATATTATTAGCATGCTTCGGTGACTTGTATAAACTCTTCAAATTAGGAACTGTAAATATGTAATAGTGGGCTAATTCAAAATAAGTAGGTTTTTATATTTTTATTGAAGAAATTATAACCAGAACTTTTTATTTTAGAACAGTATCAGGGGTGTCCAACCTTTTGGCTTCCCTGGGCCACAACAGGAGAAGAACTATCTTGGGTCACACATGAAATACAATTAACACTAATGACAGCTTTGAGCTAAAAAAAAACGGTTGCAAAAGAATAGCTCAGGGGGTGGGAGAGAAGGGACAGGGTCTCAATTATATGGTGATGGATAGAGAACTGACTCTGGGTGATGAACACATAACATCACAAACAGATGATGTATTATAGAATTGCACACGTGGCACCTAAGTAATTTTTACTAATCATTGTCACCCCAATAAATTTAAGAATAAAAAATATGTCATTGTGCTTCAAGGAAGTTTGCAAACTTTCGTTGGGATGCATTCAAAGCTGTCCTAGGCTGCATGCGGCCCACAAACCATGGGTTGGACAGCTTGGTATATAGACAATAAAAAAGAAGCAGCTCAAATCCTTAGCTCGTCATACACAATCATTTGTTCTTTCTAGGTAATGGCTGAGGGTGGCAGTCACTTTTGTATTCACAAACCAAAGAAACAAATAGGGAGAAACAAGGAAGTTAGCAGGCAAATGCCTATAACAAAATGAACAGTCCCCTTGAAATTATGCAAGATGATAAAAAATAAAATAACCGTTAAGAGCATTATAAAAACTTACATGAAAAGATTAATAAATTTTCTGAGCATGAAACAAAAATAGAAAAATAAAAATAAATATCCTAAACTACATAAAAATTCAAAATCTGTGTATGACATGGCATAATACCATCTATCACTGACAAAGGAAGTAC
The DNA here is from genome assembly GCA_004026885.1 of Lyroderma lyra. Classification (NCBI taxonomy): domain Eukaryota; kingdom Metazoa; phylum Chordata; class Mammalia; order Chiroptera; family Megadermatidae; genus Lyroderma; species Lyroderma lyra. Next base: position 209,911 of record PVJL010000806.1, read on the forward strand.
AATGATCATTAAACAATCTGTAAAGCAGTCAATTACTAAGCAATGTCACCCCAGTAAATCTGACCAAAAAAGAAAGTAGTCAAACCCACTTGTACACAATTAAAAAATAAAAAACATCTCCAATCTAAATGTTACAATGGTAAGGATTTAAAATAAGACTGACAATATGCTGCTGCTGCTGAAAATATGAAAAAAAGACATAGGGGCTATAACTGGTAAAATGCTGGGTAAAAGATTATACTAGATTTAAAAACACATCAGGAAACAGCATGTAAATTACAATCCCACTTAGAAAACTTACATGTGAGGGGGGTATAGGAATACCTGTGTGGTATTATTTTTAAAAATAGCCACACATTTATAATGATTATAAGTAGCTGACAGAAATCAGGTGGTTTTTAATCCTATCACTGTGTTAAATGTTGTCTGGGCTTTCTATTTACTCATGCAAGTACTTACTTTATCAACAGAAAAAAGAACATTTTCATTTTGAAAAATAACATGATTTCTGTTAACTACACTATATCATAGTTGGGTTGCTTACAACGACATGATAATCTTAAAGAATATTGTTAGGAATGTGAGAGTAACACACCCTCTGGAGTTCTGCATCTGGATCTGGGTGCCCTTCTGCCAGAAGACGCTGCCTGATCTCCTCCAGCTCTTCTTTCTCTCTTTTCCTATCCCGTTCATCTGCTTCCATTTCCTTTTCCCTATCACGCAACCTTTTCTGAAGAGCACTTCCCCTGCAAAAGAGAATCATAACATATCTTTCTTAATACTCAGATCATCAGCTATTACACATGATGTCTCCAAAAGCATTTTCTTTCAATACCAAAAGTTGCATGCTTATTTTTTCAATCTATTAATTGAACACTCTTAAATGTTCTGTATCTGAAAAACACCCAAGACAGCATGCTCTTTACACATTACTATTTAATAAGTGAGTATAGTCTTGTAATTTATAACCATGTTTCACTGTTAAGTTATTCTAAATTAAGTGTCTAAAACAAACAAGAGAAGTAGCTTTCAGAGCACAAAGCTCTCATTTTATGCCTATTCTATAGGAAACCTCAACTATAATTTGTATTTTCTTGGATGCCAGGTTGTGAAAAATTAACACAAGAAGTAATGGTAATAATAAGAATAGCTCTATTCTTTCTTTGGTGGAAAAAAAAAATCTCTAAAGTAGTGCAGAATCAAAAGAAAGCAGAGATTCTATCCAGTAGTTTACTGCATTTCAGAATGTTGAAATTGCATACTGCTATTTTGTGATTCAATAATTTTACTTATCTTCTACAAAGTCAAATCCTTGGTGTTCCTTGAATTTAAGTTGCTAATTCCAATGTTTTTATTATTTTAGCTCCAGTGTATTAAATTTAATCATATATTAAATGCCTTTACTACATGCTCAGATCATGTCAGGCACATGAGAGATTTAAAACAAAAATCAATACATAACCTATATCCTTGGGGAAATTATAGTTTGGAATAGAGGGAGCAGAACAAAGTAAACAATGTTAATTACAGTGCGGTAAGTACTAGATTAACAGTGGTTTAGAAATGCTGTGGGATCAACAGTTTAATAACTGGGGACAAATGGGAAGAGGAAGAAGGGGGCACTAAATATATGGTGATGGAAAGAGAACTCACACTGGGTGGTGAACTTATAATGCAACAAGTTGACAATGCACTGTAGAATTGTACACCTGGAACCTATGTAATTCTTGCTAACCAATGTCACCCCAATATGTCTAACAACAACAACAGTTGAACAAGAAATGCTGTGGGAACAAAGAGATGAGGTGGGAGGCAGGTTTCACATCTCTCACTTCACAATAATGTACCAACTGCACAGGAGAAGGGGAAGGAGGGGTTGCTCAGATTGCTATTTGGCACTCTTGAAATCCTTGAAGACAAAAATTTCTAGACCATCTTTTTTTTTTTTTTTTTTTTTTTTGGTATGTGGGTAGCTCCCTGACCAGGAATCAAACCCAGGCTGCAGCGCTGACTCTAGACCATCTTAGATAGTTGTACACATTAGTTTTAACTTGCTATAAAAATTGGACCTCTTTTAAAAATGAAGAAAAATTAATGTTATTATATTGTTATAAACTTGCACCACACAAAAAGACGCATAGGATTATCGACCCTCTTCTAACAGCTCTTTCCCCACTGCCCACCCCTCCCCTAAATAGTGTAGCAACTATGGGAGTGATTACAAGATGGAATGTGAGGGTATCTTTCTTATTCCAATAAGTGACCTTCACATTCTGGTAGGAAAGGGAAAATACTGCTAATAAAAAGCTTAAAGCACAAATTCATAAAGCAAGGCATCTTTACCTATAATATTTGGGATCATCTCTATCATCATCATAATCTTCCAAGAATTCTTTTAGTCGTTTAGCTTCTTTTGCCTTTGAGGAAATGAAAGACAAACTGTGTTAGAATGAACAAAAAAGTCGTTTAGATTCAGATTACCTCTCCCCGCCTTCAAATACAATATATATATATATATAATATCACTTGAACTTTATAATTCCCATATACGTCACATATGATATATGAATAACAGTAAATTTTTTTGTCTTTTATTCATAAAATAAGTCAGATTTAGGATTTGTGAAATAAAAACCACATATATATAGTATGCTACAGTATAGTTCCTCCCTGAATATAATCTTCAAGATGTAGTAATTATTTTCTAATGAAACCTGAGCAAACCAAGAAACAAAATTGAAAGTTACCTTATTGAATCTGTTAACTAAACAAAAATATTTTACACTTTGTTTGTAGGTAGATGGCTACAATAGTTTTTATGAACTGCAGAACTTAAAATTTAAATCACATTCATGAAGCACCACTTTGAATACACAAATCATGGAAGTACATGAACCTCTTACTCCTACTTTTGGAATTCCAAATACAAGTAATATATTTATAGCAGTTATATCTAACAATTATATATATCTTAAAAATTAATGTATAATCTACATCAGCAACTATTATATGTAGATACATAGCAGATAATGGTTAGGTTTCTGACTACAGTAAAATTTTCACATTTCATCCATTTCAAATGCTACCTCTGTAAAGACTTCCCCAATCTAATCGTCGTCTATCCATGACCAATACCTCTCACAGATAGAATTCATCATTCTTCCTCCATACTCACAAAAACTGTGAACACACCTTTATCGTACCTTAGATGCTCTCACACATGCTTCAGTTAAGTACCTTATCTGACAATACTACCCACTTGTTTCAATGTTAGAAGCATTAGTTATTCTTGTACATACAGAGTACTTAGCACAAGCCTGGGAAAAACGTACTTTTAAAATTTGTCAAATGAATGAAAGTGGACTGTCAGGTAGAAACAACAATACTTAACAAGTTATCTAAATAAACCAGGAGGAAGGTCCACAGTTAAATACTAAAACATATACATAAATTACAACTCTTGAAGGATAGAAGCTTCCATTCATTACATCAGCTACTTCTTTTACTTGAACATTTTTAGAATAAGCAAGTAACTGTTTTTGTAGCTAAAAATTTTTGAAGTTCCCAAACAAAAATAGGAAATGCTCTCTAGAAAGATTTCATATTTGCTTGTAGGAAGCAGAATCACTTCAAATCTATTCCACAATGTTGTTGATGCCAGACATTTCTTCAGATAATTATGTCTCTTTCTATATTATTTTCTCCTATTTTCTAACCTAGGGATGAAAAGAATTCTAGAATAGAAGCTATAATGCAGGGAAACAAAAATTACTTTAAATAATTCTATGATATTAGAGGATGTACTATTCAGAAAACCCATACTATCTATCTAGATGCTGCATGTACCCTTTTGGTTACTTACAAAAATTCCCTGTATGTCTCATGTTCAAAAGTTATTTGAAGAAGATTCCTAACTTCATTGAAGTTTTTTGGAAGAATAATCTCCAAACTGGAGATAAAGAAACTTTCATGCAATTCTGGCAAAGACAGAACACATGGAACATACGACTGAAGCAAAAACTATAATAAAATATATTTTTTTGTCATTTTTCTAGGTAACAACCTTTACCAATTGCCTCAATGCTATTAAATTATCAAAAAATACAAAAGTAAAAGAAAAAAGGCATTTTTAAATGATCACCCTGTAGTCAAAAGAACCAAGTTGTAACTTAAAGAAAAACCATAATCCATAAATGTTATATACAGAAGACAGTAATTTTGATTTACAAAAACAGAGGCCTTCTTATGACACATCCTACATCCAAATATACTATAGCAATACCAAACAAGAATGTATCAAAGCTTCTTCAAATTAAAAACAGTTGCAGATTATTAATCAAAGAATGTTCAAATTTGCATTTTATGCATTACTCTGATGGACTTACTTTGACAGTATAACAAAAAGATCATTTTGTTTTGAGAGCAAAAATGTGAACAATAGCAGAAAAACGATTTTAGTGTACTGAAAGTGTCTCAAGGTTACTTGAAATACACAGAATTACCCTGGGAGGCCGTACATTTCAATTATTAATATAAAGTTACCTCTAGTTATCAGTAAAGATTTCATCTCATTTTTATCTGCAAATCACTTATTTTTAACCTAGAATCTTACCATTTCTCTTCTTCTTTCTTCTTCTCTTTCAGCCTCTTTCTCATACTCCCGGGTTTTCTTCCGTTCTCGGATTTCCCAATTCTTAAGGCGCTAAAAAAGAAATTGTGAAAGAAAAAGTTTTAAAAATATACACAAAGGGTTCTAAAATTTTTGGCTAAGCTATTAAGCACCAAGCTGTAAGAATAAAAGCGTTTCCTCAATTTACCTCTTGATAAGCAGCTTCTTTTTCTCGGAGTTTCCTTTCAAGTTTCCTCCGTTCATAAGCATCTTCTTCATCCTCCTCTCTGTCTCTTTTCTTGTCTTTCTCTCGCTCGCGCTCCCGTTCCCTTTCGCGCTCTCTCTCGCGCTCTCGTTCTCTTTCCCGTTCCCGTTCTCTCTCTCTCTCTCTTTCCCGCTCCCGTTCCCTTTCACGATCTCTGCTCTTTTCTCTATGAGAAAGAAGATTTTTAAGAATCTCAGTATCCTGTTTTCCTTTAAAAAAACAAAGAAAACAAGTTTTATTCACAACCCAGAATTTAGCATTTGATTTCTGCAGAATTATAAACTCCTTGTATATTTACCAGAGAGACACAGAATAAAATTCTGGCCCCAAATTTGGAATTGCACTCTAACTTGAACATTAACGCTTTTTAGTATCGCAGAAAACAAACAAAAAAGTGCTAGATAGTCTACTAGGGATCAAGAAACAAGGGTGTTTGTTGGCAAAGGTGTGGAGAAACAGCATTTTGGCACATTTCATGGAGAAATTAGAACCATAACTATCAGAAATAAACAATTCTCATATAATTACCTTAGTGTGATAAAACCAAGTTGCAGAATATATACAGTATGATGTCATGGACCTAACTGAATACAAATATATGTCTATATGAAATAATATGTTGTTTATGGATTCCTATCTGTAGTAAAGAATGTAGAAACAATGATTTCACACAAGTCAAATTTTTAGGATTTGAAAATAGCTTGAAAAAAGTCATTTGTCTCTCTTCCTCCTTCTCTATTTCCTTCCTTAGTTCATTTTTGCTCCACCTCATTCCTAAAGAATTTGAAATGATTCAATTAAAATCTATATCATTAAAAAAATTTTAGGGAGTTCCCTGGTGGAGTAGTGGCTAGGCTTTGGCACTCTGAACGCTACGGCCTGGGTTCGATTCGCAGCCAGGGAACTACCTATATAAATGAATAAATAAATAAATAAAACAAAAACAAGGTGAAATTACTAGAAGCTAGAGAGTAAACAGAGACTGGGAAGTGAGTCAGGGGTGTCCAGTGGGCTACAGAACCAAATAAACACACCAGGGGCTAAAAGCAGTGGTGCTGGAGCTGATTTCACAGTATAGGGGCCCTCAAGGACACGTAACAAGAAAAAAAAAGTCCACTGGCCCAGGAGGACAAAAGGGAATCATGTCTGCCCAAAACATCGGGTGGACACTTGGTGTGTTCTGGGTCCCTGTAAAAACTAGCTTCAGACAGAAACTAATCACAAAGCTGAAAATTGTTATTTTAACCAATGTTTTACCAGTTGAGACAGCAAGCCGGGTGTGCTGTGGCTAGGGAATCTCTACCATTACATAATTGTTAATGGTCCTAGAGTGTGCTAACCTGCCGTTTTATTAAAGCTACAGGAAAACAGTAAATTAGGTAAAGCCTTACCTTGATCGACTCCGATCCTTATTCCGATCTGAGCTCCTTTCCCGGTCGCGGTCGCGATCTCGCTCTCGGTCCCGATCTCGATCTCTCTCCTTTGTCCGGTCACGATCCCTATCCCGTTCTCGTTCCCGCTCCCGTTCCTTCTCCTTTTCTCGTTCACGTTCTCTTTCCCTTTCTCGTTCCCGTTCTCGCCTTTCTCGTTCCCTTTCACGCTCCCTCTCTCTTTCTCTCCGTTCTTTCTCAATTTCCTGTCTTTCTTTTTCTTTTTTGCCTTTCTCTTCTTCCAGTTTCTAGAAACCAATAAAAGTACTTTTAGAGTTAACTCTGTAGCTGCAGTAATCAGATATTTACCAGCGCAAAGCCCAATACTGGGAACAAAACAAAACAAAACAAAAACCCAAACCACTGGTACTTTATTATTAAATACTTGTGGTTTTACTCGACAAATTAAACTTAAGCAGTCACAAGACTAGATAGATTTCGTGCAAAATCACATACTCTACACAGACCAGGAACCTCCAATCTTGGATGCTGGGAGATTGTGTCAAGTGTGGCTGGCCACTCAATGGTTATGTAAGAACTAAAATGATCATGGGAATCGTGTTGGTTCATAAAACTTCTAGAAATACAATCACTTGGCTAAAACGTAATTCTTCCCATTACGAATTTCTGTAAATAAGTGGGACTACTGATGCTAATTATACTCCCGTATTTCCCATTACCTAAAGGTTACTAGTTGTGGGTTTTAAAGGGGAGGTGGGGAAGGAGAGTCAGGGCACTGCAATGCAACTAAGTAATCTGCCCTCTAGTTTGCCCACCCTCCAAAAGACAAAGTGAATTCAGCCAAGATCTGTCTTATTATCTACAGAAACATTTACTCCCACCATTACAAGATGGACAGCCCACCGAATACAGAAAGTTTGAAAATCACTCACTTCAAACAAAAATGTACATAATTGTAATATTTTCATTAAATTAATTGTAAAAACAATATATTTATGCCCATTATGCCTATAAGACAGTAAAAATATATCAACAGTGATAAATCCATCCTTGGAAGGAACGATTGCATATTAACTTACAGATGCTGTGCTAGGACATGGATCGCCAACACTGGATTAACCTTGCCTACAAGCTATGTTCTGGGAGGAAGAGCAAGTACATGGTTCACAAATAAACCAAATAACAAAGTCAGACCAAGTTTGTACCCTGACAAGATTACCAGTGTACCACATGGTTTCTACATGAACTCAGAAAAAAAAATTACCCCAAACAGAAAAAAACAAAACAAAACAAAAACAAAACACATTTATCCCTTTGGTTCCATGTTTAGGGTCACTGAAATGAAATTTAAACTGTAACAATAAAATGTGCATTTTTTTCCTTTTCTCAGTCATGTACAGCATTTAAAACAACTTTAAAAAGCAATCTTACCTGTTACACTCTTTTTTTCTCTTGCTCATGGATAAGAGAACTGATAGAGGATTATTAAAGGAGAGCTAATGCGTGAGAAATCAATATATTCAGCTGCTGTGCCAGTCTATATCAAAGTAGAATGCAGGCAAGGCCAATACTGAATACATTGAAATTACAAAGGGAAGAGAAAAGAAATGGTAGAAAGAGGACAGAAACTGAAAGCTACTTAAAGGGGCAAATTCTAATTTCTGAAACAGTTCTAATGGAACATAAAAATTTTAATTATAAAGTGAGGCTAGACTACATACAACTTACCTCAGTGTCATACACTTATAAAGAAATTTGTTTATTTCTGAGATAATACATACTTACAGATTATTTTAGCTGTTCCAATAATAATTTCTTTTGCAGAATTTCTCAATTGTTTTTACTCTTGCTTATTCAATGCACTACTTATTTATTAAGTATATAGTTTCACTTATAATTTGTTTCAGAACTCATTTAAAAAGTTTGGTTCTGAGTAAATAAAAAAGTGAGTGAATCTGGTCCATACTAAATACATCTCTAAAAGATTATATAGGCAGTAAATAGATACACACACATATATGTATTTTAAGATAAAGATGGGAGAAAGAGGAAATGAAGTGGATCTAAAAAGATGTAAAAAAGTAATGAAATAATGAAGAGGAAAGGACAGAAAAAAATCATAAATCTTACCTTACTCTCTCTTCAGACTCGTCCGTGCTGTAAATGGACGCCCCCTGCCACGCTGATACCCTGACAGGCTGCGGTTATTTCATAAACTCATACCAAAACATGCAAAGGTTCACTGAGCTCATTTTTTGTTACTCAAGTTTTAAACATTTCCTTTAACCATACCACCCAATAAAAAGAAGAGTTTTTCTTTTTCATTTGGATTGTTTTTAAAGCACATTTTGGAAATTCAAAATGATCCCCCCCACAGTGAAATAAGTCTAAAGCAGTCAATGCCTGACAGCTTCTCAAACTCTGAAGGAAATATCCTGAACTAATTTTTTAAAAAACACTCTTTCCTCAAACTTTATCATGACATGACAGGGTTTGACAAATAACAACAAAAAGGGGGTAAACCACACACACAACTGTATTACCATTTTCAAGCTTATTCAGACCCTGAATTTGAGTTTTGAACCTAACCACAAGTATTCCTCTAAAATGACTTCCCACAAACTGCCCTCTTAACTCCCACAATTAATTTGGGAGAACTGCACTTGTGCTTTTAGACGTCGTTATTTCTGAAAAAGGACTGTGTACATGAGCTAGGGCTGGGCCTGGACAGTAAGTATTCAGCAGCATTGATTCAATGGCATTAACCGTCAATTTGGAATTTTGAAAGCAGTAAGAAAAAGTAAGATTAAATAAAAGAAAAAATGAACACAACATTTTGACTAAAGGTCACTCAGTCTTATGAGTAAACCAGTAGCAACTTATCTCTAACATCAAAATACATTTCATGCAGTGTTTTCACTCGACTGTCCATAAGCATCACCTTCAACATCAGCAAACATTCACAGATGCACTGTCACTGAGAGAAGCTTTCAATAGGCAAAACTTAAGAGTGTGACTGACTATACACAAATACCCATTTCCAAGCCAGTTACCCCTTTGCATATTTTTCTGAGGGGGCATCCATAAATATAATAAAAAACAGAAGCTCATACTTACATCCTATTCCTTGTTACTTTCCAAGCTGAGTGTTTCATCTTGCATTAGTCACCATATGATCTCTATCATAATGGTGGGGGTCAATGAATAGATTAGCTTTATGGGCATTTACAGTTCTTCCATGCATCTAAAATTTGGTAAGTCTGGTAACCACTGACCTACTTTTTAAAATCTCCCCCTCGCAACTTAAATCTATACAAATATAAATCTTAAATTTTAACCTCAGCTCTAAAGAAAAGGTTTTCCTGAAAGTAAGATAAATAACTGCCCCCAGAAATACACTACAGTGTATGTTATCCTGCCCCCTTGAATCTAGTTTAAATCTGACCTTGATATGTTTATGTTGAAATCTAAAAATAAAACTAGCTTTCATTCATATTAAAGTGAGATGACTGCAGATTAGCCAGTAACTGAAAAAACGAAGTACAGTATGTCAAGGACCACTTTAATATGGTATTTGTCTTCTATGGTATTGGTCTTCTGTTTGTCCTATCTAAGTATCAATTAAACCTATAAAAAGCATTTAAATTATATTCTATTGTAAGGTTGATTTTTTTTTTTTTGTCTGTTTTCTTTGGATTCTGTAAAAAGTCTAGATGGGTACCAAGTGAACAAACAAGAATACTACCTTGTGTGTATCTCTGAATTTGCTGATCTCTCGGGATATCAGGTCTCTTTTGTCTTCTTCCATTTCTATAGCATTTATATCCTCCTAAAAGACAAAGGCACAGGAGGGAATGCATAAAGATCAATCTAATAAAATTAAAGGTTACATATCCTGTACAGGTCTTACTACAAAAGGAAGGTGTAAATAAATAAAAAGAACTTATATAGTAGAGTATAAAGATCTAAGTTAAACAGTGAAAAATTAGACAAGAATCACAAAATTGTCAATTACAGTTATTGTCAAAGCCTACAATGTAAACAAACCTTAGTGATGAGTGGATAAGGGATCAGTGGTGCCACTGGAAATCTGCGGAAAATCTGTGAAAAAATCCACAAAGACTTTAAAAAAACACAGCAGAGTACACATTATTCTGTAAAACAAGGCTTTGTATGTTTATACTGTAAGTAATGCTAGAGTTCTATGACATTTTGATTTCAAATTACCTGATATTAAAAAAATAAATTTCACTCTCTGTAACCCCTCCCATCACCCACCACCTCCTCTCCCTCCAACTCCCCGAAGCAATGGAATAAGGAGGGTCTCACCCTGGCAGGACTTTTTCCTTGATCCCCTCCAAGATACAGTAAACAACTGCACCAAGAAAATGTACCCGTAATTCCTGCCATAATGACAGGATTTCTTTGATCCTCCCCTTCCCAATCCATATCAAACAAGTATGTCTAGTTATTTTTCTCCTTTACCATCAATAGGAGGAGAGAGAACAGTCTACAGGCCTCTATTATCCTATACCTGACTAACTGTACCAATTAAGGCTATGAAATCCAAAGTAATATGAACTGTAATTACCCTGATATTAAATCACAATGGGTTTCATAGTACTTTTTAACGGTATATGCAATCCATGCATGTAACATACTTCCAATATGTTTAAAGAACACTCCCAATAATTTCTCAAAGTCTATCCAAAAAAATGAATATAGGAAAACAAAAACATCTCTTTCAACCTGGACTCCCTTCTATTCAGTTAGCTTGGGATGACAAAGAGTGATGTTAATATAATACACTGGGGAGAAGTGTTTCCTCCTCTGCTCCTGTTTCATAATACTCCAGGTAGAATCTGAACAGCATTACTGTCCACAGAGAGGAATGAGATGTGGTTTATAAGGAGAAATGACTAAAAATTAAAGAATGGGTAAAAATCCTCAGTGGACAACACTGGCATCCTGCTTGGAGCAGAGACAGAACAACAATAACAGGTAGTAAGGCAAAACACGGCCAGCCCTTTCATAGCCAAACAAAAACATCTTACTTTGCCCCTTAATATCATTTCCTATTCTTCAGCACTCAAGTTTGTTTTTCCTTACTTCATGTGAATCTACAGATAAGCACAAGCTTCCATGCCAGTGCATTGCAAACACAGAAAACAGGAATGTTTTGGCAAAAAAATTAGGAAGCAATTGGTAAAACACAGTCAGAAGCGAGTCACCCTGCTTTCCCCTCACAAGCTGCAATGCACTAGAAGCACAAGAGTGTGACACCAGAAAACATAAACTGCAGGGCTGGCTCTGCTGCCAGAAGTCAGTAACACATACGTCCTCCTTCTTCTCCTTCTTCTTCTTCCTGGGATGGGAGTCAGATTCTTGGGAAGGGGCATTGAGCTCGCTGGAGTATTCACGTATTAAAACTTCAATGGCCCCTTTGATCATCTGATCTCTTCTCTTTGTTTCTTCATCTAAAGCTTCTTCATCATCATTAGTGACAGTTTCTGGCCTGGCATTCTTAAAAAAAAAAAAAAAAAAAAAAAAAAAAAAAAAAAAAAAAAAAAAAAAAAAAAAAAAAGGCAAAATTCAATAGTGGGAGGAAGCTGAATCAAACAAAAAAATGAAAATCATTCTAAAACAAGAGTTAGTACACAAAACAAACATGTTTTGTCCAAAATCTCTCTGTAGTCCTATTAAATGTAGATTTGGTTTTGCTCTTAACGTGATAAAACTAAACTTATTGTTTTTTTCCTTAGATATAGGTACTTCATCATCTTCTTTTCCCTTCTTGACAGCTAATATTCTGACGTCTAACCAGCTACAAAAAGATTAAATCACTGGGCTAGCACCAAACATGTGCCAAATTTTCAATTTTTCAGAGACTGTCTTGCTCAGCTCTCAATACTTGCACAAACTAGTGATTGTTTACTAATTAATTCCTTCCAAAGTTAGAAATACAATTATGTGAAAAGGGAGTTCCCTGGCGGTGTAGTGGCTACGCTTTAGCACTGTCAACACTGCGGCCTGAGATCTATTCCCAGCCAGGGAACTACTCACATAAAAAAATAAATAAATAAAACAATTATGTAAAAAAATCAAAATATAATTTTACGTACACTATGGTAGCTGCTATTTAAAATAAAAGCACGTGTAGTTAAACAAAAAAAAAAAAAAATTAGACAGCTATACACAACAAAGTGTAAACACCAGATAGGTCAGGGGCTGAGATGATGGCTTCTTCCCCACCCTCCCTGCTTTCTACAATTTCTACGATGTGGGAATACCACTAATAAAAATTGTATACTTATACACTAAGAAGGAATAAATTCTAAATACTGTACAAGGCTTTCTCCCCATGACTTGCACATGTGACATTATAAAAAATAGAAACACCAAGTTTACTTTGCAATGCTTCTCACAAATAAGCAACTATTTGTAAGGTGTCATTTTTTAAAAGATTATTGTGTTGATGTGAAAAAAAATTACTGGCTTCTGACATGCTACTATAATTCTTGTTTCTAAGTTTTAAGACGCCTGGCTAAAGAATTAATGCAGTTCAAATCACAAAATTTAGAAAATAATCTCAAAACTGTGGATAGTTTCCAGTTACTTTCAATTCCTCTCTTCTTAAAACTCAAAAAGGTAGAAAAATATGACAAAGAAGCAACAAGGTAAATATAAAGATGTACAAAAACTTGCCATTTCAAACTATATACACATAGTATTTATCAATTTACTTGGTACACATACACTATACACATTTTCAAACACACAAACATGAACCATGCTCTTCTGAACAAATGCTGGCACCTGGTCACAACTCTATTCAAGGTGAGTTTCATGCCTTTTGGCTCCTTAATAGTACTAGCAGAGCTGGTCTTACCTAAATTAGAAATAAAGCATTTGGAATGAACTAATTCATATTACCCTGCAAGTGATGACTGCCCCTTGATCCACAAAAATGTACGTTTTTAGAAAGAAAAATTAGCCCAAATCTCTTAACTGACTGTTAATGTAAGAAAAACAAAACAGTTATGTCATGAAAGGAAAAGTTCTTTTTGGTTTCAACTTGCTCTACCTCTGGGACCTCAATCATAAACAATTTCCTGATTTCCAGTTTCTCCTTCCACTTCAGAAACAAAAAGCACATTCAGTAACACCCAGCAGCAAAAGGTGAAAGGTTTAGCAGTACAACAGGATCAAGAAATCAAATGAGTATCTGTGAGATGTCTGTGGCACACCTACTTGGCTTTTTTCAGAGGAATTAAAAAGCTTCAATAGTAAAGCTACTGACTGTAGAGTTGAAAACAGCTCTTCTAGACTCACTCTTTGGCACTGACTTCCAGAATTCAAAACAAGAACTTCTTTGGGAACTTAAGTAAATGCAGAGCCCTTTCTTTTGAGGAAATGTAGAGTTAGCCAGACTAATTTCCAGGCAAAGATGTGAAGACGGTTCCTATCTGTATAGCATCTATCATCAATTACATATATAATTAAAATATAATGTAAGTGGCTCTTTCCAGAGATTATCTCTATTTCCAATACTTGTCAGAATTCATTCTTAAATGTGTGGTTTATAACCATTACACCTGTGGCAATCAATCAGACAGCTCTACCTCTATTGTTAAGAACCCAGAAAACAACAGGACATGAACTAGATCAGCATGGCTACCTCAAATTAAATACTTTTGCTAAAGGTCAAAAAGCTGCTTCTACAAATTCTGCAAAATCTAAATTAAAACTTTTAATCAAGTCATAATGCAAGACAGAACTCCTCTTAAAATTCTAGGTCAGGATTTCACTTTCTAGACAAGCCTGTGTTTCTTTTTTAGTCAAAGAGAACAAACTATGTAACTAATTGTGTTTTTTGCTTGGGAATTAGGAATATGACTGAAAAAAGTAACATACAAGTTTCTCAACGTGTCATTCTCATTATCATCCATTTAATGTCAGTTTTATAAATTTTCCAACAACACAACAATAAAGGAGAAAAAACATGTAACCTCTCGTATTTTTCTTGAAAAATCATCACAAATCTGCAATCAACTCGTTATACTTGCTAAGTTATTTGAAAACAAATTTATCTGATAGTTGCTTAACTTGTTCATTTTTACTGAAAAAGTAAAATGTGGAGGAAAATTGACATGCCAAGAAAATAGGCCATGTTTGTCTTGTGACTTCAAGCATCTGGGCATCATGCCAAGTGTACCCAAAAGTCCTATTAATTTTTAAAACTTCCTTTTTATTTGAAATAACTGTTGTTTTTATTGGAGGTGGCTTCAATCCACTCTTGAAGAGAGATATAAACAGATTTAAACTATGGTTCCTCTCACTAATGGTGATTTCAAATTGAATCAGTCACAAAATTGTGTGTTTCCTTATTTATATAAACACAAAGCCTGTCCAGAAAAAATCCAGCCATAAATGCCTCTAATTTTTATATTACATAGCTGGACACTTTCTGGACAGGCCTTGTGTATACTGAAGTGATTTACTTTCATGTTCAGGGTGTACCGTCTGCAAATACTACAAATTAAACAACCTCACAAGCTAATGATTAAACACAGTAAAACAAAACAGAACCCCCCTAAATTAACAAACAAAAAAGCACAGTAAATCAATGAGTCCTGGAAAATTATACAAAAACTGTGAAATTTACAAAGTTCTGTTGCATAATTTTTGGGATTTTTTTTTTTTAAGGTTTTAGTGATGTGAAAGGCAACACTGTTGATTTGAGATACAATTTACACTCCAGAGAAACTATATTTTGCTATTTCCTTATAAAGTCAGGTAAGGACAATAAGATTATGAGAAGAGCAATATAAACTGCAACTGTTATTTAATAAATTTCCATTCAATTCTTGCTATAGGCAAGGCATTATCCTAGGTTCTATGGAGTTACAAGATGAAGGGATACAGTCTATAAACTTACTGCCCTTTCTGTCTTGTAATCAGAGAATGGGGGGAGGGAATGTGAATGAAATGATACAAGGAACTGTGAGAGATGGAAAGATACAAACAACACATGCTACAAAGCAGACTGACATAAAAGCACTAAGATCTGGGAAGAAAGGATTTAATTTTGCCTAAGAGAATCAAGGAGTAGGATTGATGAAGGCTCCATGAATCAAGTAATGTTTGAATTATACTAACCATATGGATAGAATTTTAACAGGGAACTTGGATGGGCCACAAAGACATGAGATGTCAGCAAAGCACATAGGAAGTTTAAACAAATTCAGGACTGAATGGAGGGGGATAGATGGGCGATGCTAGAAAAGTAGACTAGAGCCAAGGCTTGAATGCCATGCTGAGAATATGGGCTTTAAAAGCTAAGAAATTCAAACCATTAAGGAGTATGTGCAGGGGGATGACATAATCACATTATGTTTTAGAAATATAGGTAGTACTGTAACAGATAAGAGGAAACTAAAAGCCGAGAAATCAGTTAAAGTATTATTAAAAACCCAAGGAATGATACGAAGAAGTGAGAAAAACTGTTTACAAAACAATACTTAAGATTCAATCTTGTATTTATGAAAAATTCACATGTTCCAATTAAAACTATACTCATTTACCCAGAGAAAATGTCTGAAAGGTTATGCAACAAAAATGTCTGCAGTGGTTACTAATGGTGATGGGATTATGCATGGTGCTTAATTTCTTCTTCATAGTCTGCTTTATTGTATGAGTTTTTTGCAGAGATTACAATATTATCATAAAGAGGGGCTGAACAAGAAAGCTATTTCTGTTTTGAATGATAATGAAAGTCTGAAGAGAGCAAAAAGCTGTTTTCTATTTAGAGATAGGCAGATAATAATAAATCCATTTTTGGATCTGTTCAGCTTGAGGTGCCAAAAGGAACAAGGAAGGGAAAACAAATATATTCTCAGGTTTTAGATATTTTTTGTTTTGCTGAGGCTGAGTAATAATTCTTAAATTACAACATATAAAAGTTTCCTTTAATTTAGTTTCATATCATATAGCCACTCCCCTGAGGAAAATAATAAAGACTTATTTTCATTCATTTTAGAACCTGTGCACTTCTAAAATAGAGGGCAACTGATAAAACTGTGTAGGTTGAAATGTATTTGGTACTTACTTACAAAGCTGCCTTAATGAATTAGCTCTGTTTGGAATAGTCTGTACCAATGTTTTCTCTGGCAAATTAACCTTGTCCAGCCTCCCTTACTACCTTCATCCCCACCTGGAACAAGCAAACCAACAGTCATCCACCCACTATGGGTAGATAAAAGACTTAAAATACAAACTATAAAAACACCCTCTTGCATGTTAGTCACAAGCATGACGATCTTGTGAAGCCCCATAATATTCTTTTATAAGATTTACACTGAAAGAGCACTGTTGGCCTAGCAAAGATAACACTACAGAAAACATACCCCATTAGAAGCTTTCTTCTTTGCTTTCCATTCATCCAGTTGTGCCTTTGTTTTTGCATCAACTTTAACAAGTAGTTTCTTCTCTCCAATCTGCAGGTCATGCAATAACCTGAGTGCACGGAGGGTAGATTCAGGCTCCTTATACTCACAGAATCCGAAGGCTAGCAACAGATGTAAAGAATTCAGTGAATATGAATATGACCATAAAAGATGAAATATATTTATGGAAAATTAAAATCAGTAGAGACCATGATAAGGATTTCAGTTTTATACTCTCAACCAAAAGGAAAAAAAGGACAAAAACAGGGGAAAGAAGAAAAATTCTAATTAGGCAAACTGCTACTTATTAGAAGTGCTGATAAAACAGCAAAATCAGCAAATTTCATGACTATGTTTTGTTTCATGAATTCATTCCATCCAGACTTCCTAACAGTTACAAATAAGTGAGAACATGGTACCTGAATGTAAATACAGCACTTTTCCAAGACAATAAACTATAAAAGTATGATCTTTTATCCTAGTTACCCATCTAATATTTCTCAAACTGTTTCATTTTAGTAACTAGTCTATTATTATCATGACTTTAAATCAGATACTAAAGCAAAGTTAAATTTAAAAAGAGTAATCTGGGGGTTTCCTGGTGGTATAATGGTTAGGTTTCGGCGCTCTCACCGCCACAGCATGGGTTCGATTCCTGGCCAGGAAACCAACCAAAAATATAAATAAATAAAATTTAAAAATTAATAAATAAAAAGTAATCTAAAACTTCAAAGTAAAAAAAATGAATCCAAATATGCATAAACTATTCTGAGTGATCTTAAAATGGTAAATTTGACCTTACATTTTTAGTGATATATCCCAAGGACAAAAAGTTGTTAATAAAAAAGAAAATTCAATAATCATATTGTTGATGATAATGATGGTGTTATTAGTCTAAAACTGTATGTGAAATGTGAGGTAAAGCAAGGCAGTTATTAATTAATTGTCTATCATCCCCAGTGTCCTTAAAACTCAAGATTCCGGGGGTTCCCCAGTGGTGTAGTAACTATGCTTCTGCGCCCTCAACACCACAGCCTGGGTTCGATTCCCACAAAAAAACAAAACAAAACAAAACAAAACTCAGGATTTCCATTGTGGAAGAACAGAAATACACTCATGAAAGAAAAAGTTAAATAAAAACTTTGTCCAGAATCTGAATTAACATGCACTGCAAAAACATGAAAGTAAAAACCAAAACTTTCTTGCAATGAGTATACCTAATTTCCAGGCTGTGATTTTGAAAGCAGTTTTCCAACAAAAGGAATCCAAGCTCTTTAGAGAAATAGCTAATACCATGTCTGCAGCAGAAAAACTACACTGAGCTTGGAATGTATTATCATTCCAGATAACAAGGAATTTCTCAGAGGCAGACCGCTAGAAATCCAATTTGCAAAGGCAACTCATTTATGAAAGCTTAAATTTCACTAACAATAACAACAATTAATCCATATTAAATATAAGTTGAATATGCCTCAATCCCTAGTTCAAAATGGTTCTTAAAATGAAATTGTCACTGCTAGAGGATGAAGATACAAGCTCAATCTTCTGAAAAGTGAATGAACCAAAATACTTATCTTTTTAATATTTATCTTTTTACTTGTCTTTTCAATTTTAGTTTTGATTTAATTTTTTAAAATTTCTCTTAGATTGAAGTAATTAATTATGAGGGAGTCTGTTGCTCGGGGTGAGGAGCCAGAGAAAATTGATCAAAAAAGTGATTAAGGCTCTTGCGTCATTTTCCTGCTCCTATCTCTTTGGAGTGTACTTTCTCTCAATAAACTATTTCTTTGTTTCACCTTAAAAAAGAAAAAGTGATTAAGGCTTTGGACTAGGAAAAAGGTGAAACTGAGAGCTGTAAGGAAAAGGAGGTCTATAGTGAGGTGGGGAGAGGGTTCCTTTGTTTGGCCCACATCACTGGTACTGTTACCGAAAAATGGAGTGTCCTCCTTGACGCAGTGTCTAGGTACTTGGTATCTCGAACAAAGAATTTAATGAGACACACACCCAAGTACTGAGGTGAAACAAAGACAGTTTACTGCAGAGAAAGTACACTCCTAAGAGGCAGGAGCGGGCTCGAGCAAGGAGAGTGGCTTAAGAGCCTCAAGCGGCAAAGGGAAAGTATACTCCTAAGACAGTGGTTCTCAACCTTCTAATGCCGCGACCCTTTAATACACTTCCTCATGTTGTGGTGACGCCATAAAATTATTTTCGTGGCTACTTCATAACTGTCATTTTGCTACTGTTATGAATCGTAATGTAAATATCTAATATGTGTTTTCCGATGGTTTAGGCGACCTCTGTTCGACTCCCAAAGGGGTTGCAACCCACAGGTTGAGAACAGCTGTCCTAAGAGGTAGGAGCAGGATCGAGCAGGAAAATGGCTCAAGAGCCTATCCTGTCTTTTTTTTTTTTTTTGGTAGTTCCCTGGCTGGGAATCAAACCCAGCCCGTAGCGTTGAGAGCACTGAAGCCTAGTCGCTATACCACCAGGGAATTCCTATCCTGTCTTTTAAAATATAAATTATACCTCTAAGTATCCAAATAGTAGATGGAAGGAGAAGTTTGTCCTGACAGAAGTATTCTACCATATGTAAAGAGTATCTGTTCTTCAATGAAGGAATTATTATATTTTGTATCCCTCAATAAATGAATCAACAACCCAGGCATTGACATTCAATAGCTGCTAAAATAAAAAGATAGCCCAATGTGTCTCCTTGTGAAAAAATGTTACCTTTGGATAATTCTTACAAATAAAAGCATCAACAAAAATAACACAAACTCAAACTAATCAGGTCTCAAGATAAAACTACCAACCAGTTTAAATAAAATACAGAGGACAGAGATGCAAGGCATATTATTTATTATACTGGAACTGCAACCAGCAAATCCAGATCAAAGAAATACTACTGGGCAAATGACCCAATTTCTTTAACAAATGATTGCAAGAGAAAAGATATAAAAGAACTTAAAATATTAAGAGACTTAAAAATACAGAGATCGGGAGTTCCCTGGTGGTGTAGCGGCTAGGCTTCGGCACTCTCAATGCTGCGGCCTCCGTTAGATTTCCAGCCAGGGAACTACCCCCCAAAAAAAAAGAAAAAAAGAAAAAAAATACCGAGATCAAATTCAATATGTACATGTTATATAAATCCTGACTCCAACTACTAAAAACTGACATTTGTGACAATGGATATCTGAACACTGATTGGATATTGACTTAATGTTGGATACCTCAATACTGTCTCAAAGATATTTAAAAAATCCAAAATAAAAAAAAAAATCTAGGTCTTACACAGTATTTTGATGTTTTTTTAAAAAGTCCTTATCTTTTAGAGACACACACTAAAATATTTATAAACAAAACAATCTGGTGCACGAGTCTGCTCAAAAATAATATCAGCAGGAAATGGGTAAAGTACAGACGGGTTAAGCACAACTGGCCATGAGTTGATAAATGTTAAAGGTAGGTGATGAGTATATGGGAATTGATCATACTGTTCCAATTTTTCATACATATATATGTATATATACAAGGTTGGACAATTAATTTCACGAACTCATCCTAGAAAAAGTGCTACATACCTCATTGCTAAACATCACTACGGTCACTTTCGAAGTATTCCCCTTGGGAAGCTATGCACCGATACCAGTGCCTTGTCCACCCTTCAAAGCAGTTTTGTAATTATTTTTCTGGAATGGCCATCAGAGCTGTTATCATACCCAAATCTGACAATTAAGTTCACGAACCTGCCACCGTGCGCTCAGGTTGGCAGCACTGTACAAACAACTCAATAAGGTGCCATAACCTTATGGAGGCGCTGGAGTCAGTGCATAGCTTCCCATGGGAGTACTTTGAAGGTGACTGCAGTGATATCCAGCAATGAAGTATGTAGCACTTTTTCTATGATAAGGTAGCAAAATTGTCCGACCTCGTGTGTGTGTGTGTGTGTGTGTGTGTGTGTGTGTGTGAATTTTTCCATAATAAAGTGTTTAAAGAATGTTTATCAAGCAGGTGTTTCTACCAACAAGTATGAAAACGACAGCATGCTTTCAAGACTAAGAGGTTATATCATCTTTTCTCCTACTTTCTTAAGTCCTAATTATCCAATCTTGATCTTAACTCCTACTCTGAAACAAAGAGGACTTTGTAATCTTGTAAGTCAGTTAGTCTGAATAATTTGTTCCTCTTTCCTACCTCCTTCCTGTTACACTTTTCCATTTTCTAATCTAAACTCTCAGCAAACATCTTCCCAATTGCCTTTAATCCTATTCCAATAGGAAAGACAAAGAATGCTAATAGAATATTCCCATGATTAAAGACAATGAAAAGTATAATACGCAAAAAGTGATTTAGGCTCAAGGTTAAAATAATATCAATAAGGAAACTAGTACCTTACCTTGAAGTTTGCCAGATGCACCTTGTACTCTCTTCCAGCTTAAAACCAAGCCACATTTCTTTAAAAGGAAAAGAAAAGATTGTTACCACTTAACAAAATAAACTAGTTTATTATGCAAATAAAAGCACAATTATATTCTCACTAGGAAAAAACAGAAGCAAAAAATGAGAAAGAGAAGATAGTACCAGCAACTAACTTTGTTAAAATTCTCTCAATTCCAAAGCAAAAAAGAAAAAACAAACAAAAAAGTTCAGGGACACAGTCAATAGTTTAGTAGTTACCTGGGGGAGAAGGGGAAGCCAAATACATGGTGATGGAAAGAGAACTCACACTGGGTGGTGAACATATAATGCAACAGACAGACAATGCACTGTAGAATTGCACACCTGGAACCTACATTAATTCTTTTAACCAATGTCACCCCAGTAAGTCTAATAATTAAAAAAAAAAAAAAAAATTCTCTCAGTTCCCACAAACTAATACAAATGAAATATCTAACAAATTACCTTAAAGAAAAATAAAAATTCTTACTGATCCTTATTTGCAGAAAATTGCCTTTAATAAATTAGAAATTGGGGAGTTCCCTGGTGGTGTAGTGGCTTAAGGCTTCGGCGCTGGGGCTGTCAATGCTGCAGCCTGGGTTAGACTCCCAGCCAGGGAACTACCCACATACAAAAAAAAAAAAAGTACAGCATTATTTATCCTACCAAAATATACAAAGAACCAAAATGTCCAATACTATAATATTTAAAACTATAGTAAACTCAAGTCAATAATGAGTCCATAAAGATTATGTTTTAAAACATATATAAGAATTTTTAATGACATGGGAAATTCTTGACACAGAATGCAAAAAATAAAATTTTAATTGTGTAAAAATGCAAATGGGGCAGTTCATCTGAAGGGTGGGACTTTATTACAACTTGTTTACTTTTAAAGTTTTAAAACATTATTTCTAATTATTAAAAAACTAGGAGGTAGGAGTTCCCTGGTGGCGTAGTGGCTGAAAGCTTTGGCGCTGGCACTGTCAATGCTGCAGCCTGGGTTCGATTCCCAGCCAGGGAACTACCCACATACAAATAAATAAATAAATAAAATAAAAACAAAAACAAAACTAGGAGGTAAAGAGTTATTTGTGGAAAACAATAACTGAAGATTGCCTGTCAAAGCTGAGAATAAATAAAATTTTCACATCTCCCTTTAGAGAAACCACTTAAATGATAATCAAAGAATATAAAAGATAAAAACCCTTAAGGTCTAATATGGGACAAAAGAACATTCAATCAAATTTTGAAGAGACAAATGGTAACTCATTCAATAAAGCAAAAAAAGCTGTAACTTGGTCTATAGATGCAGATATTGATGAAAAAAATTAGGCTAACTAATTCTACAAAGCCAAGTTAATCTGGAGCTTAAAAAAAAGGTACAGTAGATCAATGAGGATGAAGCATGAAGCTGAATAAAAACAGGTATTTGCCTGACAATAAGAATACGGCATAATCAACGCCTCAAAGTTCTTTTCAACCAACTACCCTATGTCCACCCAAAGACAGCCGGAAGAGTTAGTCAGAAGAAAGTGAACACAAGAAGCCTGGTATGTGAACCACCAGACGTGAAGGAAGATCTGAATGATATAGGGTGGGTAACAGGCAAGAAAATAAAGGTATAAGAAAATGCTTGAGGAAAAAATATACCTATCTCCACACAAAAACTTGATATAAATATTCACAGCACCATTATTCATAATAACCAAAAAGAAGAAAGAACCCATTATCCACTAACAGATGAATGGATAAACAAAATGTGGTACAGCCATTAAATAAAATATTTAGCCATAAAAAGGAATGAAATACCAATACAAACTATTAATATAATATAGTTGTACCTTGAAAACGTAATGCTAAGTGAAAAAGACAAGCAAAAAAAGACCACATATTCCATGATTCTGTTACATAAAATGGCCAGAACAGGCAAATCCATAGTGTCAGTGTAGAATAGCTGTTGCCAGAAGATGGAGGAAACAGAGAACGGGAAGTGACTATTAATGATTACAGGGCTTCTATTTGGGGTGATGAAAATGTTTTAGAATTGGTCATGGTGTTTGTACCTCTTTCTGAATATACTAAAAACAAATATAAATTGTACATATTAAAAGGGTGAATTTTATGGTATTATATCTCAATAAAGATTATTTTTAAAAAAGTTCTCCCAATGTTCCACTTAGGGAAAAAAATAGGCATTATCTTGTAAAACTAAAGATAAGCAAGCCCTAACTCAGAAATTCCACTTTTAAGAGAATGCACAACAGAAATTTTTTCAGGTTCACCTATGAAGACATGGTGTCACCAGTAATATTATAGCCAAAACATAGTATCAAAAAATGGAAACAACCCATAAGACCATCAGTAGAAAGCTGACAATTTATGGTATATTTCTACAATGCAATGGTATATAGCAGTGAAAAGTAAACAGAGCTACATATATTAGGTGAAAAAAGCAAACGGTGAAAAAACACAAAATTAAAACTTGTGAATTATAAAATTTAATGAGTTTATAAATATGTAATTAAAGTAAATATATACTAAAATAATAAACATCAACTTTGGGATAGTTAATTACCTTTGGTGATTAGCTCTGTGGAAGAAATGGGAATTGAGGTATCAATCTGTAACATTTTATTTCTTTTTCTTTTTTATTAGTTTCAGGTGTGTAACGTTTTATTTCTTTGAGAAAAAAATGTGAAGCTACTATCACAAAATATTAAAATCTGATAAAGCTCAGTTTTGTGGATGTTTATTGTCTAAACATTTTTTAATGCAAGACTCATACAATTTATAAAACAGAAAGGCAGGAAAAAATTTTTAAATAACTTCTCTAAGAAATAGTGGAGATTGAGAGAGTACAGACACTGTTATTTTTCACTATAAAATCATTCAGCATTTTTAAGTTAATAATGTACATGTATCACCAGGATAAAATTTTCAAAACTGGGAGTTCCCTGGTGGTGTAGTGGCTAAGGCTTCAGCGCTGTCAACACTGCAGCCTGGGTTCGATTCCGAGCCAGGGAACTACCCACACAGAAAAGTAATTAGCCAGGTCGCTGGGACAAAGAACTCAGGTAGCCTCCAAATATTAACTCAGGAGATAACTTATTAATAACAAAGGGAGAAAAGGTATCATCTCAATGGAGAGATGTGACCACCATAACCAAAGACTATAATTAACCACCACAAAAAATAGGACCAAGAGATATCCTGTGCCTTTTGCTACGCGGCAACTGAGAATGATACATCATCCATGAAGCATTCTTGCAAAAGAGGCTTACTCTGAATATAACTATGAGTAAACAATCATTCAAACTGGGAGAGACATTCTGCAAAAGATCAGACTCTTCAAAAATGTCAATGTCATGAAAGACAAAAAACAACCAAGTAACAACAAAAAGGCAAAAAACTGTCCTATATTAAAGAAGCTGTCTAAAGAGGCATCACAATTTAATGCAATGTATCGTCCTTGACTTGATCATAAACTAAAAACAAAAACAGCTATTTTGGAAATACTGGAAAAATTAAATAAGAACTATATTGTATTAGTTAACAATACTATACCATCCTTAAATTTTTAAGTGTCATAATGATTTTGTGATCAGGTAGAAGAATGTCGTTGGTCTTAGGAGACAGAAGTATTCAGAAATGAAATGTCACAACTCTCTCAAATTACTCAGGAAAAACGTATGTAGTGTGGGTGGATAAAGAAAGTAAATGTAGCAAACTATGCTACAAGGGTGCTTACTATACTATTCAAAAATGAAAAATAAACAGTTTAACTTACAGCAAGGAGCTGTCTTATAAGCATGTCTGAGGCTTTCTCAGAAATGTTGCCAACAAAAACTGTAGTAGTGGGACCACAATTTTCATCATTTTCTTTAGCCTTTAAGCCTGGATGATCCTTTCTTGCTCCCAAATGCTTTCCAACCATCGACACAGTGGGTACTAAGACCTAGAAGGAAGAAAGGTAATGTAATTTGATCTGGCAAATTTCCTGTCAGGTTTAATGTAACATTAGGCAAAAAACATAATGTTAAAGTTGTAAAGCTATACCACATTATTATTAAAGGGTTTACATACTTAATCTAAAGCTCCTAAAGCAAATAGCATTTTTCATTAATGCAAACATTCATGACAAATAAAGTTTCACTATTAGATTACCTTTCTTTTAAAAACAACTTGGGGGGAAAAAAACATTTTTACATTTAAGATAATTTTTAGATGTTTAAGATATTATAAATCATTTAAAATTATCAAATATATCTAGAAGTTTCTTCACAACTGTACTTTGTACTATTAATAGTATAAAAGTAAATTTCAATTACTCTTGATAATCCTCTTATGGAGTATTCAAATACTGCCATAGCACTCTTCCCACACTTAAATTTTACCTTTTATCACTGCACTTCTATCTTATTTTCCTTTTATAACTTCCAAGTTCCCAGAAGGAATAGTGTTACTCATCATTTTGTCTGATACTGAATTTAGCAGAACACTCAGAGAGGGCACTGAATAAATAGTGGTGAACTGGGGGAGCTGCTCCAAACTCCAAATGCTACCTTCCCCCAGGCTGAAATGCAAATGGGTAAGAGTACCTGTCATGTGCAAGTTTTCCAAAATAGCCAAGCAATGAGTGTCCAATGCAAGTAAAGCTGGACTCCCCTTGGTCTTCTTAGTGGTCTGCCTCACAGCAGATCTGTTTGCCCAAGCAGTTCGCATCTCCCTTTTAGTGTAAGTAAACAGCACTCCCCTCCCTTTTCAAAGCCCACAGGTAGAAAACAGTTGAAAGTAATGAGAGCTACCTTCTCTCACAGTGAAGTCCAATTAAGCCTGATTCTACCAATAAAGAATATCAAAGAAATAATTCCGATTAAACAGGAGGGTTATTATTTATTCATGTATTATAGTATATTAGTATTCCTAAGATGCTGAAAGTGTACAGAAACTGATGAACGTAGAGAATTAAGGTTCAAGACCTAAGACTGAGTAATAAAACACTTCAGCAGAAAAAAGGCTTCAGTAAAACTTTACAAAGCTTGTAGATACCATACTAGAGGACAAAGAAAAAATAGCTTGGAAAAGGCTAAAAATCAGGGAGGAAAGAGAACAAATATATTCAACACAAATTGCTTTTCAAAATTTAATTTTCTGCTAGGATTATCCTATTTTCTTTCTTTTTTTTCTTCTTTTAAGAGATCAGATATGTTGGATCATTCTCCCATCTCCCAGGACTAAGGCAAGATGAGGGAATGATGAAAAGAGCCAATGCCCTAAATCTGAAATAACAAGGAAATGCAGAGAACAAGAGGGAAAGCATAAAACTATTATTTTAGGGAGAATATTCCTATTATTCTTTTAAGCATGTAAAACAATATATCTAAGTTTATCAAGTATCGCAGCTTTAAAAGCAGTACCACTACCGTATCTCCCAATTCCTCCTTAAAATTATACTTACAGTTGGAGCAGGAGCCATAATGCTCATTGGTACAGGAATCATTGGGGTCCCTAAGAAGAAATAATGAGTTGTAAACATACAATTATATGATTGTATTCTATTATCAACTACAGGCCATACACAGACGTATACTCACTCATAGTTAATTTAAGTAAAAATTAAGACTAATGAGATATTGATGAATGCCTTATTTTCTAAAACAATGTGATAGCAGATCAATCTGCATAAGCTTACATGTAACAAAAAACTATTCTAAAAGCAAAGAGGCTATCACAACATGCTTTTGTCTTAAGGAGTATAAAATTCTGGATAGCAATTGATTCATGTTCATCTGGGTCAGTGTTTCCTCAAACACTGCAACTTTCACAAATATAGATTCACTTATAGGTGAACAATAGTATTAATGAATCTTTTAAAAGTAAAAAGAAATCCTTCGAAAGATTTTTTTTAAGTATCAAGTAACAAATGAACCTGGAAATCTAGGAAGAATCTTCTTATTCCTGGTTCTTATAAAAACAAAAATCATGCAAAAAAATAAGATCAGTAATCTCAGTCACTGTCAAAGAGAAAAATCTCTAGGACAAGCATCTGCTGCTCTGAGGGTTTAAGAATTGTTACTAATCAACAGCTGTTGTATTGAGAATTCTTGTGTATATAACTAATGAAAAATCTTCAAATTTGAGAACTAAGAAAAAGGTTGCAATAAGGGCAAAATCAGTGAAGATTTGTCTACTTTTCCAACATAATTTGGGGAGGGGGGGGCGGCAGGAGTTCCCTGGTGGTGTAGTAGCTAACACTTCAGTGCTGTCAACGCTGCAGCCTGGGTTCGATTCCCAGCCAGGGAGCTACCCACATTAAAAAAAATAATAATAATAAATTTTTTTGTGTGTGTGTGGTTCCCTGGCTGGGAGTCAAACCTAGGCCGCAGCGTTGAGAGTACCAAAGCCTAGCCACTACGCCACCAGGGAACCCCACCAATGTAAAATTTAAGACATGTCTAAATATATCTGAAATTGCTCTTCAGTTAAAATTTAGCATCAGTTTAACATAATTATCCAAGACTGGTAACTAATTCTTAAACATTTAACACTATTTATTTTCCAATATAACTTATTTAAAATAACTTCAGTTTTCTAAAAAATAAAAACCAAGATTGCTACCAATAAGCCCACAGAAGATTGTAGTAAAGAAAAAACAAACAGGCTTCAGAATCAACTTAAGTTCAAGTCTTAGTTTTATCACTTTTAGTTATGTAGCCTTGGGCAAGCTCTTTAACCGCAGACTCAGGAGTCTCCTCTATTCTACTGGGTAATTATTTCTTCAGCATGCCTGTAAGAGTATCTGGTATCATTTACGTGGGGCACTTAAATACAATGGGTACTCAAAACTGCTATAATTAATCAATTTGTATCTCAAATTTTCACTTTTAAATTCACAAAACAAAAAACAAATACTCTTTGTATACATAGGTAAACTTTCTATTAAAAAAATTCAGAAAAAGACATAACTGAAAAAATTTTTTCCTTTTTAAGTTAGTAAAAGTTTAATTGTATGTTTCTTACCTCAACGTGAAATGTAGAATTCACATTATAATAAAAAAATATATATATAGCTATTCATTATAAAGATCTGCATAAGTGAAAGTGAAAAAAAGCAAAGTATACAAAGTGAACAATGTAGTACCAGTTGAGTTTTTCAGAAACAGATGTGGGGAAAGAGTAAACATGAACAAACACACTGGGATATGCATACCATATCTTTGGAGAGTTACTAGAAACTGATAAGAATGGCTAGCTATCTTTGGAAAAAGGCACTCTCAGGAACGGTGGGTGGAAAAAACTTCCTTTATCTACAAGTATGAATTACTTTTTTTTTTTTTTTTTTTTAATGTGGGTAGTTCCCTGGCTGGGAATCGAACCCAGGCCGCAGCGTTGACAGAGCTGAAGCCTTAGCCACTATACCACCAGGGAACTCCTGAATTACTTTTTAAGAAAATATTATGGTTTTCAATTTTATTTTCTAATTTAATATATGTGATTACTATATACATTATCTCTTAAGAGTTCAATTAATCATACATATTAGAACTCTTAAATTATACTAGTTTACAATACTATTTTATTTTTTTTACCTTTTAAAATATTGATGCTGCACACAGAATACAGGTAGTGAATGAGCTGCAATTAAAGTCTGTGTTATCACCCAAGTATGCTTCTCTAAACAAAAATTATACTGAACAGTGTTGCAAATGTAGTAAGAATTGATTAACAGTGTTTCCACTCCACAAATGCCCACATTAGTATAGCATTGACCAATAGGAAGGAATACTGATAATCTGCTTTTGAGGTCTGTTGGTTCATCTTAAAAGATACAGAGGGAGTAGCCTTAAGACAACATGTCCCATTTATCTTCTACTTCTATTTATAATTTGGTAGAGTTCATTAGAGATATTACATTTAGTATTTGTTCTTTGAAAAAAAAAATCAAAGGAAATTTAAGAGTTCACAGTACAATGTTTACTTTAGAAGCCTCATCTGCACAGGTTTTCAGTGAGGCACACTCCTACTGTGCCCCCTCCCTTCCTCCCTCACAACTCCTGCCTGTGTTTTGTATGGATCCCTAATCCCCAGAACCATGCTGTTGAGATGGACACACTGTCTATAAACCCTGGGTAACTTATCACAATGCACATTTCAGGTTGTTCTGTATAAAATGCAAAATACAGTAGACTCTCAGTTAACCAGCACCCATGAAAATTGGTAGATGCCAAATAAATGTAAGCAGACTCTCCGTTAACCAGAACTCAAGTAACTGATACTGTTAAGCAACTAGCAAAATCTTAAGCAATCGGCAAAAAAATTTTGCCAATTGCTTGAGTGCAAGTTAACCAATAGGCTACTGTAAACATTTTTATTAGGGGGGAAAATCAAAAGAATTTAAAATCCTGTCTCTAAAACCAATCTATTGGTAAGGAAATTAAAGCACAGATTTTTATTGTCACCTTTCTTGATTCTGAACAAGTAATAAAGCCTCATTCCCAATCCCTTAAATTTCTTTTCTTTTTTGGGGGGGTTGGGCAGAGTTCCCTGGTTGGGAATTGAACCCAGGCTGCGGTGTTGAGAGCACCAAAGCCCAGCCACTACACCACCAGGGAACACCCCATCTTAAATTTCTTCACAGAGAAGTAGACTATTCTTCCCTATAAGTCTATAATATAAGAAATTTTTTTAGGGAGTTCCCTGGTGGTATAGTGGCTAGGCTTTGGCACACTTACCACCGTGGCCAGGGTTCGATCCCTGCTCAGGGAACCAACCAAAAAAAAAAAAAATTTTTTTTTTTTTTTTAAAGTATCATGTATAGTAACTAGTAGTAAGGGCTATCAAAAAATAGACCTTATAATTATGAGACTATAAATTTATAAAAATCAGCATTTATGGACACAGTCTAAGAAACTGATGCCCCACTGTCCTTAAGTTTGATAGGTGACAACTAGCTTTATTCAGTTTTCTGTGAACATTTTCTCAATCCCCCTTTTCAGTAGAAATACTTTTATAGTCCATTACAGAGTACTGACAAAATTACTGACAAAAATTCAGTAACTGTTACATGGGATAATAAACTGGTGGTATTTAAATTTTCACACCCTTAGCAGCAGGTAAGGTTAATAAATACACATCCATACCTAGAACAGCTTAAAATATCCCACTATAGGCCTAAATACCTTAAAAATCTGCACAAATACTGCATTCCACTTCATGATATATTAGGGTGTCAGAAAGTATACAGCCATGTAGTATGAAAAATAGAAGTATTTATGGAAGGATTTTTTCCAGACAGCTTTCATATATGTGTAAGCAACTGTTCTGACTTTTTTTTTTTGTATGTGGGTAGCTCCCTGGCTGGGAATCAAACCCAGGCCTCAGCATTAACAGTGCCAGCGCCAAAGCCTTAAGCCACTATACCACCAGGGAACTCCTATTCTGACTTTTTAAACTATGGTTTACCCTCAAATTCTTAAACTTTTAAATGATATTCTAGAAAAATGGCGATGTTTATCTTTTGGCTTTTCACACCTACTCTAACACTGCTGTGTAGGCCCCCAAAGTTGAGCCACCACCCATAAACCAAAGGAAAACTTTCTGTAAAGCCAAACAGTATTAATTATGTACCTCAAGATAATAGTTCTCAAATGTGGATTATCTTAACTATAAATGGCCCAGAAATCACTTGTTAAAAATAAAGCTTCCTAAAAAAAAAAAAAAAGCTTCCTGAGCCCCAATTTCTGAGGATCTCATTTAGTGGGTTGAGATGGGACTGAATCTTTTTTTTTTTTTTTTTTAACTTAAGAGACCTTTGGAGAGAGGAAGCTTTTATATGGTGATCTGGAAAGCTCTAATATACTGTCAAGTATTAAAAAAAAAAATAAGGGGGAGAATAGAATGCTACTATATATCTGTGTTAAAAGAAGAAAACAAAAAATGGGTAAAAGAATATATACTTGTAAGAACTTATAACATGCATTAAAAAATATGTAGAAGGATAAAGAAAAAAACTAATAACCTAGCTTTGTTTTCTTTTTCAGGAAGGAAACAGTAACAACAGTTACATGAGAATGTGATAAAATGTTTTCACTGTATGTATTTTATTTTTCAACCTTAAGAATGTATTATCTATTTTTTAAAATAAAAAATTCTTTGAACTTCCCAAATGAGTCTGATACTCAGCCAGATATGAAAACTACTGCCACAGGAAATGGAAACATAGCATTTCCAAAAAGATGTTAACAGACATCTTTGCTACTAACACAGTCACATACATATCACCTTCCTAAAGTTAATAATGGATTAAAACAACAGCAACAGTACTCACAAACTTACCTGGAGGTACAGGTGGAGGAAAGCCAGGAAACTGTGGGGGTGGGATCCCTGGTGGGAGTGCTGGGATTCCCATGGGAGGGCGATTCAAATGAGGGGGAAAAGACATTCTTACTCCAGCACTCTAAAAAAAAAAATGACAAATCATCTTATCTGAAAACTTTACAATTCGATATGCCTGGTTTGTTGGCCTTCATTTTTAGAGTATCTTCAAAATTCTGAAGTTTTCTTACCCAAAGGAGTTGGCAAAGACCCTCTTTTCTCTCTCTGTCCATTGAGAATTTTTAAAACTTAGATCTTTTCTAAAATAAGTTCCCAAAATGTACACGATCTAAGTTCAGGATAGATTCCTACAATCATATGGGAATACATATAAAGGAAGAAAAAAATTTTGAGGTTCAGTTAATATCCAAAAATTAAATACCAAACACATCAATGAATCTTTTTAAACCAAACTCAGAATCCAGGAAGGTATTTAACAGTTACTTTTAACAATTGTTCTGATACATTCCTATTTTCATATATATCAACACCTTTCTGAAAACTAATTTACAAAGTTACAGGATTTATTGATTCAATGTTTGGCCAGTTCCTCAAGTACCAATGACTTTCAGTGAACTACAAACCTGATGGGAGAAAACTTCCTAACATCAGGTTACGGTTACACAGTAACCAACAAACATAAAGAGAATATAAAATTTGTGATGAGAAAATTAAATAATAATTTTTCTTAAATTTAAAAACAAACCCCTTTCTTCAATAAGTATGCATATTACTGTGAAAGCAAGTGATTATATTTGCAAAAATAAAATATTCATTTAGTAATAAAATGGGATATATCTTTACAAAAACCCTTAACCATTCTTGAATAGAATTCAATAAATGAATGAATGAATGAAATTCAAGAATCAGATGTTAACATTTGGTTTTTAAAAATACAAGAACACATTGAACTGTTTCATTTGATTTGTGATATTACTACTTTAAAAACCTTATTTTTTACTTTTAGGTAAATGAATATTAAGTATTTAGGACTTTTCCTTCCTCTAAATTTTATATTTTCCTTAACATATTCAGCCGTTCACATCAGAAGCAGGGATTTGATCAATAGGAGATAGTTCTGTTGGACACCACAAGTGCTCTGTAACTGAAAGAGTTTAGAGTTGTTAGAAGCTTTTTAAAAATGTTCGTCTCCACTTTTTTCCTTTGTTATATATTGTTTTACTCACCCTTCAGAAGAGAGAAGATAAAAAGTGCAATGTCTTCCACTTCCTCGCCCCCTAATCCCAACAGTTTGGTATATATCGTTGTATTCTTCTAAATATCTCTCTATACACAAACTAATATACATTTACTTGTGTTTTTCTGCAAACAATATAATCATACTATATTGTTATTATGTGCATTTCTCCCTCATCATTAACATATCTTTATGTCAGTTCAAAAAGTTCTATTCCATCAT
Organism: Lyroderma lyra; assembly: GCA_004026885.1. Classification (NCBI taxonomy): domain Eukaryota; kingdom Metazoa; phylum Chordata; class Mammalia; order Chiroptera; family Megadermatidae; genus Lyroderma; species Lyroderma lyra. Next base: position 242,855 of record PVJL010000806.1, read on the forward strand.
ATATGAGCAGTAAACTATTATAATATAGACATACAATAATTATTCAACCAACATTGATGGTTGGCTCTACATTTACCTGTGACAAACAATGTTGAATATGAGAAACTGAACCTGTAACTCTATGCACCTGTAACGGTATAATACAGATTAGTACTGTATGTATTCACACTTTCCTCCAAATCATCCTCCAAAACTACTGTACAAATTTATATTCCCACCACCAGTAATATGGGTATGCCCTTTCCTCATATTCTTACCACAGCTAGAGTAAATCAGGGTTTAAATTACAACAATCTGAAAGGTAAAAAATATTCGTTTCAGTTTGTATTTCTATAATCACTAAAGAGGCTGACTATCTTTTTACCTGCTCATTAGACATTTCTTAAAAAAAGAAAAGTCCTTTGTGCTGACTGCTGTTCCTCTGATTTAATTGAGTTAGGGTAATAAAACATTTTATAAAATCTTAACTTTAGCATCAGAAAACACAATACAGTTAAAATACTTAGACAAATTTAAAGGTAAAATAAATTCCTAAAATGATTTCATATACTTAAGCAAATAAGGTACTGGAAATGCTTTAAAATAGTAAGGTGTCTAATTTAAGAATGTAAATGTGTTATATTTTTAAACACTCCTTTTATAATACTTTCTGCCCAAAAATAAATAACAAATAGTCTATAAGGGAGGGGACAGGAATCTATCTCCTTTTAAAACAGAGAGGGCTACTGTCCTACTTACAGCTCTTGTAATATAATACTCTACACCTCAGCACTTTCTTAGGAGGGCAGTTGGTATAAATACCTGTTGAATAAATGAATGAATCAGTAAACAAATGAACTCTGAGGACCTCATTAAACAAATTTATTTAGAAGCTCCTATGTGCCAGGTACTATGCTAGCAATGATCCAGTGCCTAATCTCATAATGGTTATAAAGATTGAGCTACGAAGTCATCCTTAGACTCACTTTCCCCCCAAGTATTAGATGTAAATATTACTTTTTAAACTCTGTCTTTGGTGATTAAATGATTTCATGGTTTTTCAATGTATAATTCATTCCATAGAGAGTTAACCAGATTACATGTTTAATTTTAGTTTATGCCAATATACCTATTCTCTTCATTTCTAATTTTTCTGATTTATTTCTATTTTACTTGGTACTACTCAAAACTTGCTTTTCATAGGCTGAACTTCAAAGGTGAAGGTTAACTTAACATAATGACCCTTCTATGAAAATTCAGAAAACAAACATTTTTTGTGATCTCTGGTAAATATCTGCTTATTTTAAACACCCTAAAATGAGAATTATCAGCCACTTATTTCAACACAGTTCTATAGATTTTGACCTATGTGAAAATGATTACCAAAAGCAATTCTTATCAGATTTTAGGTATAACTGATAAATTGTAATACTCTTATAGGTACTTGTAGAATAAAACTGGGAAGAGAGCTAGTGAGTGCTTTATTTTAAATACAGTGGTCCGGTCTCACCAAGAAAGTGACATGTGAACAAAGACTTGAAAAAAGCTGAGGTAGGAAGCCCTGTTCATATCTGGGGGAAATAGCCTTTCAAGCAAAGGAAACGACAAATACAAAGAGCCCAATGATGGAAGTGTTCCTTATCTCTCGTGTGGTCAATAGGTTTATGCATCTGTCAGAATTTACTGAATTAAAATGGGTGCATTTTATTGTAAATTTTATCTCAATAGATGAGGTCCCTCCAAAAAAACCCCCAAACTTCTAAATAATATTTATTTTTACTACTCAACATATGCATGCATTCTGCTTTCCTTTCACACTTTCTTTCCTCTTTTAAATCACCCTTTTTTCCTGCACTGGTGAGAATAACATTACTGCTTATAAGCATTCCTCCATTGCAGATTTATCCCAATAGAAACAACGTAATTTACCAGAATCAGAGTTAGAGGCTAACCTTATCAGGACACTGTACCAAATTTGTGAAATAACAGGCAAATGAACCAATATTCTTCTCAGAAAACATTCATATATAATTATTCATTCAATAAATATACAGCTCCAATTATGGGCCAGGTTCTCTTCTAAGTATTACTTTTATAGTTCTGAAACAGCAAATTTTGGAGTTCCCTGATGGTGTAGTGGCTTAAGGCTTCGGCGCTGGTGCTGTCAGCGCTGCGGCCTGGGTTCGATTCCCAGCCAGGGAGATACCCACATACCAAAAAGCCCCCCCTCCCAAAAAAAATAAAAATAAAAAATAAATGAAACAGCAAATTTTAAGTTATTATATAGTTATACAGCCAGTCCAGTGGCTCTGATTGAATATAAATGATTATTCATTAAATGATTATTCATTAATAATCATTTATATGCACTATTAGCATGCACCATTGTTTCTCTGCTCTGCTTAAGTATAAGCCTGCAGCAAAGTGAGCCCTTCAAAACATCATTTCTCAAACCAGATTTCCACAGAACTGGAGTCTTCAGAAACTTTCTAGGCAAAAGTGTTCCATGTTCCATGTCCAAATAGGAAATGCCTGATTGACAGAAAGTGTCTATTACAGCAGGGGTCCCCAATCCCTGGGCCACTGACCATAACAGTCAGCCACACGGCAGGAGGTGAGCTGGGGAGGAGCCAGTGAAGCTTCCACTGGTATTTACAGCCACACCCTATCACTCACATTACCCGCTAAGCTCCGCCTCCTGTCAGATCAGCAGCAGCTTTAGATTCTCAGGGGAGTGTGAACACTATTGTGAAGTGTGCATGCAAGGGATCTAGGTTGTGCACTCCTTACGAAAATCTAATGCGTGATCATCTGAGGTGACTAGTGCAGGGGAGCAGCTGCAAATACAGGTTAACATTAGCAGAGAGATTTGACTGCACAGAGACCATAATAAATCAATTGCTTGCACACTCATCAAAACCCCACCAAAAGCCCTCAGTGGGAGCTGAGGGCTCCCACTGATTCTGCATTATGGTGAGTTGAACAATTATTTCACTATATATTACAATGTAATAATAGAAATAAAGTGCACAATAAATGTATGCACTTGAATCATCCCAAAACCACCACCACTCCACCCCGTCTGTGGAAAAACTGTCCTGTCCTCCACACCACCGGTCCCTGGTGCCAAAAAGATTAGGGCCGCCATTTTACAGGAAAGCTTTTCAGACGTATGAAAACATTCAAGTGTTTTGAGTCCTCAAGAAGGTAGCTGATCTTCTTCTGAGATTTCCATTTTGCAGTTTTATCATTTTCAATGATTAAAAAGCAATACTATTACAGGAAAAAAAAATTAGCGGTACTCTGGAATTGGGGTGGGAACACAGAGTGATTCACAAACAGGAAAGAGGAATCCTTTTGGGGTAAAGGTTGCACAACTCTGTATGTTAACTAAAAATCACTGAACTGTACATTTATATGACTGAATTTTTTTTGGGGGGGGTTGGTTCACTGGCTGGAAATATATAACTGAATTTTATGTCAACTGCACTTTAATAAAGTTGCTTTTTAAAAAGCAACACCAGTTCAAGACAATTTCAGGCAAAATCCAATTAAGACCTGTAGATTACATGATGTTGTATCAACATTAATTTCCTGGTTTTGATCATTGTGCTGTTTAATAAAAAAAATCCTTGCTTTTAGGAAATACACATTTAGGGGTTAAAGAATACCACATCTGCAACTTAGTAACAAAATAGTTCAGAAGAAAACTATGGAGAAAAAGAGGAGGATAAAGCAAATTAGTAAAATGCTAACACTTGGGTAACCTGGGTGCAAAGTATTTGAGAATTCTTTGAACTATTCTGGAAACGTTTTGAAGTTTGAAATTATGTCAAAATAAAAAGTTGAAAAAATGCAGTATAAATAATTCAGGTTAGTGAAAATCATGTTTTTTTATTTTTAAAATTAAAAAAGGTAGAAAAAAAGCTATTCAAAAACCTTTGAAATATCAAAATTCTTACAAATGGCAACAGTAGTGCCATAAGACTATTGAGAGATTTAAGAAATACAATGTTTTTCTAAGATCTTAAAAAGAAGCTTGACCAACTTGTGGTCTCCAGGCCAAATGTGACCCAGTAGGGCTTTAAATGAGTCCCAACACAAACCTGTAAATTTTCTTAAAACATTATGAAAATTATGTACCTTTTGTTTTTAGCTTATCAGCTATCAATAGTGTTAGTGTATTTTAGGTGTGGCCCAAGATAATAATTCTTCCATCCAATGTAACCCAGGGAAGCCAAAAGGTTGGACACTCCTACCTTAAATATTCAATTACTTTTCCTTCTGAAATTATGTTTAATAAAATTTTTCCCTAAATTTTGTATAATTGAGGAGAGTATATAGCTTATTTGTGGACAAAAAAGTAAAAATCCCAGACTTACATTAGATCTGAAGCTATCCAGTGTATTAAATTTATTTTAAAACATGTTTAGAGCCTTAATGCGGTGGGATAAGAATGGCAAACCACAAAATGAAATTAGTCAACACTATCATTAATATATGTGTCTATATGCAACAGTGGGACAATAAAAACATTTTATTCCTAGAAGTGCTCTGATACCATACCAAAAAAGAACAACAGAAACCCACTCTGGGGACCAAAAAAGGAAATCCGGTAACCCCAAAAAGATGAATTATTTAATAAAAACAGCAATCAACATTTTAATTTACTTCCATTTACAAAAGCTTTCATCATACCTAATCTCATTTAATCTCCCAAATTACCTCGTGTAGATATGTTCTTCTTTTACAGAAGAAATTAACATCCAAGGGAATACAACCAGTGGGTGGGGACCCCAAGGTCCCCATTATCCTGAAATTACCAATCCAAAGGTTGTTTTTACTGTATCACAATGCCTCTAATACTAAAATACCAATGAAAAATGTATTAAGAATTAACTTTGACTTTAAAAGTCTATTCAGAGTACACTGGAAGAAAAGTTGAAATGAGGTTTAGGCTCTCCTGTACTTCACTGAAAATTCTCAAAGACCAAAATACTGGTTTAATGTGAACTAAAACACTTACTATGTTATGTGTGTATTGCAAGTATTTTGCATACATTTTTCTCAATTCCCAATCCCAATAACCTATCAGGTGGGTACTATTATAATCCTTATTTTACAAATGAAAAAAACAAAGACTTTTAAAAAAGTTAATAGAAGAGCATAGTATTTAATTACGAGAAACTGATGAGCAACTAAATGCCTTTCTAGGCTTCTGAATGTTTCTGGAAACAATTTTTTAAAAATTAAAGTTCCCAATATAATAGAAAAGTTATTTTTATACTACTGCCAACTACCTAATTCACAGTACTTCACACTATAGCTGTCTGGTGCAAGAGAAGTCCATTCCTTCTCTCCTTTTGGTCTGCTCCACTCTGCCCCGTATCAAAATGGCAATATAAATCCGTATTACATAACTTCAAAGTAACCTTCATACTCCTAGATCTATTTGGAAGAACGTATTTGAAAAGTACTATTGAAGACCAAAGAAGAGTGAGAAAGAAGTAACACATATTAATGTGGCGCTTGGTCATCGCCTAGAATGAATGGAGATACACTTTACTGCAACTTCCAATGGAGAAAGGAGGCAGGACCACAATACTCATCACAATCTTAGACAAGCAAACCAAGAGAGTGTTTAAAAAGAAAACAAAAGCCATTAGCTAAATTCGGAGGGGTGGGGAGTTCATTCAGGGACGGGCTCTAGATGACCAAAGAGGAAGGGAAAGAAATCCGCTGGTGGCCAGCACCTCAGTAAACAGGGTGGGTGCTGGCTGGCTTCTAAGCTGAGGCTAGGCCAAGTGAATCCTAGGCCCGAGAAATCTACCATAGGGCTCGGCTTAGAAAGGGGCCTCAAAGAAGGGCTCACCGGAGGCAAGCCAATCGTTTGGTGGCAAACGTGAAGCCAAGAAGGATCCGAAGCGATTCACTGTGGCAGACCATGAAAGGAAAAGGGAAAGTGGGCGACAATGCAAGGAGGAGAGCTCTAGCAGTAGGTCCGGCCTCCATAGTCTCCTACTGGGCCCACTGGTTTTCGAGGCCTTGGAAGAAGTGAAGAAACCCAAGCCTCGTACCCGTCCCCTTTCCCACCCAGCCCCCACTCTCTACCCTCACCCCTCCCAGGCCCTTTTGGAGCCTCCCCGGCTTTCCTTCCTCGCCTGGCCGAGGTACCCGGTTTCCCGGTGGCACACGCGTTCAGATGGGTGGACTCACCCGCCGCTGGGGAAATGGTACTGTCTTCGCGGTCTTCTGGGCTCCAGGTTACGAGTAGGCTCCACCGGTTCGAGGTTTCTGCGCGCCGCTCGCCAGGAGACAGGTTCCAAGGCGACTACTGGCACAGGCCGCGACGCAAACACAGCCGCGCAGCGCGGGGAGCTTCTGGAGGTCTTCCTCTTGCCCGGCATGCAGTGCGGCCGGGGGAGTGGCGAGGAGAATCATAGAGAAGAACGCATATAGATAGTCTTTACCGTTGGCTCTGAATCACCACGCCCCGGCGAGTAACCATAGAGAAGGAGCGCCTAGTGGGGACTAGAAAGGCTTGAGCTGGAAATTACGACCCACCCTGCCATGTTTTATTGGAGGTGATTGAATCTTGTGACTACGCGACGCCATCTTGAGGTCAAGGTTCTGGTTAGACACAGCGCGGGGGTTGTTAGAGGACTTCTCACTTTTTGTAGTTTGTGTTTCAAGGATTAGAACCTTGTTCTGTGGTTCATTGAGGTTCGAAAAACTGATAACTGGGCCCTCACCCAGCACCTCAGTAGAAACCCCAAGGGCTGATCTTTCCATAGAAAACAGCTACTCCTGATCCCAAGAGAACTGGCCGTGGTTTTATTTTTTGTTTTTTAAAGTGCACGCACACAAAAGCTTATGCGCACAGGTAGGACCAAAGAGGTAGTTAAATGTCTTAAATACCTAAACCGACCTATAAGAACATTTAGCACAGCTTCCATTCTGTAATGTAAACATGAAAAGAACCTCATTAATTGAATGATTATTCAATTTATGGACTTTATGGTCAATATTTACAGGCCTTTGTTTCCCAACTGTTGGCTTCTCAGAAGGCTTATGATTTATTCAATATAAAGTTACTGTCTTCCTAAGGGACTGGTCAGGTGAGCTAAGTGCTAGGAGTAGGAAGGTAAGTGGGAGTGAGAGATTATTACTGTCCTGGTGGAGCTGCAGAGGATGCTGAATAGTTGACAGATTTTGTATATATAGTTGAAACTACACCCTCCCTATCTGCCTTTTTTATTTAATTTTACTCTACAGCACGAATCACCATCTAGTGTATACTTTTATTTATTTTATGGTGCCTGCCACTACCGCACAGGGGTGCAGAGATTGTTTTGTACACTGCTATACCCTAGTGCCTCGAACAATACCTAGTACATAGCAAGTGCTCAATAAGTATTTGTTAAATGAAAGAAATTATTACATTGGTGTGTTCCAACAGAACATAAAATGCAGTGGGAAACTAATGGGAAAGTTTATATCATTACCACCACATGTAAAATTTATACCCATGTGTATTTCTGCTTGCTTTCCTTACCATTGAGGAGAGCTAATAATACTCCCCAGAACTATTGGAAGGACTAAATTAACTAATATATGAGAAAGTACTTTGTTCAGTAATGTGCCAGTCAAATGCTAATTACGTTTTGCAAAAGAAAAGAGCAGTTTGTGTTTTGTGGTTGTTTTTGTTTTGGGGTGTTTTGTTTTTTTACCACCACAGACATAAACACAGAAATATTCTCAGGTTACTGTATCCCTTTGCATTGTTAGAAACATTGTACACAAATTCAGGTATTACCTATTTAGTAACATGAAAACTTAAGGTGAGAAAAGTCTCAAGCAACAGTTGGCTAATTTTCCTATAGTAAACATTTGTTGTTTATATTGATCTAACATCACTCCCCTGTCTTTGATAATGGCATTCCACATTTCTTAAAAGAAATCATCCCCGCTCAGGGAACCAACCAGAAAAAAAAAAAAAAAAAAAAAAAAAAGAAATCATCTTTCTACTACTCTAGATATTTGTAGTTTGAAAAGGAA
>PVJL010000806.1:250991-336724 GCA_004026885.1 Lyroderma lyra
AAAAAAAAAAAAAAGAAGAATAAAACCATCATGGAAGAAAGCAGAGCTAAGAGAAGATGAAAGATTTTTGACAATATCCTTTGGGATTCAGCCATTCTTTAAGCCAGATATGCCTCTGGGATTCTCAGTATATACCATATTTTGCTGTGTATACTGTGTGCTCACATTTTTGGCCTAAACTTTCAAGTAAAAAATCTTTTGTTTTAATTCAAATTTTTATTTGTTCATATTTAGGTATTTGTTTTTTGTATTATAAAGGAATTTAGCATTTACTTTTTGACATGGTATAAGGAAATTTATGTAATACTTTTATTTTTGTTTTTTGTTGTTTTTTTTGGGCGGGTAGTTCCCTGGCTGGGAATTGACCCCAGGCTGCGGCATTGAGAGTGCCGAAGCCTAGCCACTACACCACCAGGGAACTCGTAATACTTTTAACTCATAAGTAGAAATAAAATAATTAAAAACATTTATACGGATATGGAATTAGTACTATCCATGAATACTGAGCATCCTTATTTTTCCCTCACCAATTTGGGCAAAAAAGTTGCACATTATAGGGGCAAAATATGGTAAGCCAATAAATTCCTTCTAAATCAGTTTGAATTTTCTATCCCTTAAACAGAAAGAACCCTAAATGATACACTTATATATACTTGTAGAAGACAAGCCAAGCCATTCACCTACAATACCAGTCAACCTCCTCCTCCTCAGGAGTTTTTCTTCACAGGCCCTTGCTGAGGAAAGGGGCTATACATAATTAATTTGGATATTGGTGGCCATATTGCAAGGAGTGGTAAAAAAATTCATGGAATGGTGGGATTCCCTGGTGGTGTAGTGGCTAGGCTTCGGTGCTCTCACTAGGAAGGCCTGGGTTCGCTCCCAGCTCAGGGAATCAACCAAAAAAAAAAAAAGCAATTCACGGAATGAAGGAGAAGAAGGGTAAAATCGTAAAATCCAACTAGTATTTCTCCTTTTCAATATATTCACCTTCAACCCTAGTACACTTTTCAGCTCTTTCAATAAGGTTAGTTATACTCTCAAAAAATTTTTTGTTTTTGCTCTCAAATTTCTTCCCTTGAAGCTGTTTTTTCATAGTTTGGAACAAATAATAATGAGACAGAGCCAAGTCTGTACCGTAGGGAGGGTGGTTTAAAGTTTAGAAGTCGTAAAGAGTAGCCAGCGTAACATTGGTGTTGTGCATGGGTGTGTTGTTGTGCAAAAAGCAGCACCCCTTTGGTCCATTTTCCTTTTTGTTCCTCCACAGATTCTTGTTTTTGTTTTTGTTTTATGTGGGTAGTTCCCTGGCTGGGAATCGAACCCAGGCCACAGTGTTGACAGCATCAAAGCCTAGCCACTACAACACCAGGGAACTCCCCACAGATTCTTTTAACTGTTTAAGCAGACTGGAATAGTACTTGTCAGTTATTGTGACACCCTTATCCTTGTAAATGATTAGCAAGCTATCCTCCGTATCCCAAAAAATAGCCCCTATGACTTTTCAAGCCACTGGTGACACCTTGAACTTCTTAGTGGGTGGCGAGCCCTATTCATGCCACTGCATGGACTCCTGCTTTGACTCAGGCTCGTAATGATGAACCTTGGTTTCACTTCCAGTGATAATCTGGTTTAAAACTTCATCTTTATTGTCTCTGCAGAGCTTCAAAAACTGTCACAAACACCAGACATGCTCTTGTTTTGAAGCAGTGTGAACATTCTCGGTACCCATCTTGCACTGACTTTTGACATCCTTAGATGGTGATGAAGAATATTCAAAATGGTTGTAGGTGATACTCCAACCATTTCTGCAGGCTGCTTTTTATTCAATCTGGCATCTTCCACAACAAGTTTTCAACTTTATTGACAGTGTCTGAGGAAGTGGCCTCAACAGGGCATCCTGGATGGAGGTTGTCTTCAATTGACTCTCTGCCTTGCTTGAAAAGGCTATACCACTTGTAAACCATGGACCTCTCAGGGCAACAGTCCCCATAAACCACTAAGATCTCTTCCAAATGATTTGAGGTGTTTTCCCTTGTTTTGTGAGGAAATTAATGACAGTGCGAAATTCAATTTTATCCATACTTGAGGTTTTCTTCACATTTAACGTGCTTCTTCAGCAATATATGAAAAAAATAGATGCATGCCTGAAATTTGGCACATGTACTAATAAACCACACAATCAAACTGTGCACTAATGGAAGTTCCCTGGTGGTGTAGTGGCTTAAGGTTTCGGCGCTGGCTCTGTCAACGCTGCGACCGGGGTTCGATTCCCAGTCAGGGAACTACCCACATACTACAAAAACAAAAAACAAAACAAAACAAAAAAACAAAACTAAACTGTGCACTAATACTCCAACCTCTCCGATAACCCTCATTCCACAAATTTCTTGACCACTTCCTGTATATGCATTATGACCCTATTCTGACGGTCACATCTCACCCAACTGGTAAGCAGCACATCATGTAACCTGTGAGAAAATATTGTTTACCTGGACCTAAAAGATCTCCTCAAGAATTTAAACTGGTTATGTGGATAAACTAGATAGTAAAACCAATTAATTGATAGCAAAAGAAAAATGCAGTGATAAGTGATAGAGTAGTTGAATCATCTAAAAAATAGAAGGTCACTAGAACAGATAGATACCTTTGTAGCCTGGATTGGGAAGAGGAAATGAATCAAATTCTCACCAAGGTACTCAAGCTGTCATCAGAAGTACTGGAGCTAAGGGGAGTATCCTGAGGAAGATCCAGTTTCCCAGAGGCCTAGCCATGTAGCTTCTGTTCCTGTTTCATCATTTCAGGGCATATGCCACTGTATGATAATCACTGTTTCGCACATAGTTCCCCTACTGGACACTGAATTCCTTTGAGGAAGGGACCATGGTTTATTCACCTTTAAATACTCAAGCTAGACACATAATGTTCACAAAATTAATAGTTGATTTTTAAAAACCACAGCATATCTTTAAAAATAATCTTAGACAGCCAGATATCAATTGGTTTTTCTCTACATCTCTGTCTAGAGCTCGAATTTAGGCTACTTTGTCATCAAGATTCAAACTTTATGTGAATTCAAATGCTGCCACATAGCATCATTAAAATATTTGTGTAGATATAAATGATAGGTATATTTTTGTGTTAGAACTTGTAAAGTTAACAAAAGCTAATCATAATGTGTAGAAGAGGAAATGGGTATAAAAGGGGTTATTTTCCATATAAAATGATGAGTTAGATCAGGCCTGGGCAGACTTCTTCAGCAAGGGCTACTTCTCCAAGTGTCACAGTCCACTAACTATGCATTTTATTATTCATGCAGTCACCCCAAAACTGCTTGGTGATTCACTGGTGGACTGCGATCAACATCTTGCCCAGCCTTGAGTTAGACTTTGCTTTGGGCTTCGAAGAAGAGATACTCAAGTAGCATTATTAATGGAGAGTCTGATGAAATATAATAACAGAAATATGGAAAGTATTGGTAGCAGCATGTGGTCTAACCTGTGGATCCAGGGAAGTCAGGGAAGTCATCCAGGAGGAAGTATTATTCTGAGCTTCGTTTTACTCAGGACTGCAGAGGGAGGTCAAATGATGACTCAAACATGAAAAGTGCCCCCTCCATTGTAATCATAGAAATGCTAATTCCACAGTAAGATGTCACACTAAAGTCATTTCACTGATAAAAATTAAGAAGTCTGATAATACAACAATACAAAATAATAGGAACACTTAGGCATTGCTGGCAGAAGTCTATATTGGTACAACTGCTGTGGCATAACCTAGAAAAATAAAGCATGTGTTTTCTCCATGATCCAGCAATATCACTCCGAATTTTGTGTAGAGAAACCTTTGCATATATGCACCAGGACACATGTTCAAGAAGGCTCATGGCACCCTTACTCATAAAGAAAAAAAAAATACTGAAAATGACTCAAATGTCTGACAAAAGAATAAAGGCATTTTCAAAAAGTCACAGACTGAGCATAATATAAAAATGGAATAAACTAGTCACACACAAGGTGTTGAGTGAAAAAAGTAAGTCAGAAGTGTATCATAAGACACCATTATTACAAAGATAAAAAACTGGCAAAGTAATAATCTATTGTTTAAATAAACATTTATATACCATACAACTATATTCTTTAAACACCAAAGGAATACCTAACTGAAAATCTGGGGTAGTGGTTACTTCTTGGAGTTACTATTTCTCTTTTGGAGGGAGCAAAGGTGATGAGACTGGAAAAGAATATACAGATAGCCTCAGCAGTTTTGATACTGTTAACAGTTCATTAATTCAGTGGTAGGTTTACTGGTTTTCATTTTATTATTATGCTTCATAAAAAAAAAGTAGATTTGTCAAAATTTAGTGGTCAGAAGTGTTAAATGCTAGAGGAGTAAAATAAGATAAAGACTGATACACGTCCAGTGGACTTAGCAAAAAGGTAGACATAGTTTCATTGGATTGGTGGAGACCAGGTTCAGATAACAGCTGTAGGAAGATACCTTCACTAGAAGTCAAGGAAATAAAAATTGCACTAAATTAAATGTCATCATCTCTTATTAGAGTGATATATATGTATATACATATATATAATTTTTTTTTTTTTTGGTATGTGGGTAGTTGCCTGGCTGGGAATCGAACCCCGGCCACAGCGTTGACAGCGCCAGCGCCAAAGCCTTAAGCCACTACACCACCAGGGAACTCCCATATATATAATTTTTAAAATTTAAACTATTTATAGAAGTGCAGTTGGCTGAGCCTTTTTGAAGAGCTATTTGGTATTATCTATTCAGATTTAGGAATTAGCATGCCCTTCCACCTTGCCTTTTCACTCTTAAATATCCTTGAGAATTAAGAACACATACAGGGTCCCACAGAAGTAATGCTTAGACTTGAGTTATGATTTTATTACAAAATCATAACCATACATACTTAGGGTTACACAAATAATGCTCCTTTTTTATGAGCTGGTAACCTATACCAAATGTTTTATTATAAAACTATAAGCATGTATGGTTTTTATAATAAAATCATAACTGAAGTCCAGGCATTACTTCTGAAAGACCCTATATTTCAAAGGAAACATATAAAGATGGTAGTTGCATGATTGTTTAAATATGTATAAATTGGAAATAAATGTTCATAAATACAGGAAAGATTAAATAAACTGTATAGTGCATGATGGTTGTTGCCTTCTCAGTAGCCATTTCCCTCTTCCTCTTTTGTAACAGAATTCTAAGTTCGTTCAAATATTCACCTATCCCCATAACAGACCTTGGGTTTCAGAGAAACTGACCTCACTCTTAGCTTAAGGGATATGCCTGACTGTCTAAGCGTAATTGCATTTATCTTGCCAACTGCATCTATCTTGTTTCAGGCAAGAGCAAGAAACTCAAGAGCAAGAACTGCTTCAGTTCAGGTTCCTGAGACTTCTGGAGAATTCTTAGACCTTGATCTTCTGGGAGAGCTGAGATCCACTTTCTCTCTTGAACTGAAAAGGTGTAGGCTCAATGTAGCCATCATAGGACCTAGAAGGGAGACAACCTTAGAATGAGGTCTATCTAACATTATAGTTGGTAAGGCAGAGAGGAAAAAAGTAAAGCACCTTGTTTTGATAAAATTAATGAGCCTCTGAATCACACAGCCCTGAAGTGCAACCTTCTGCTGGATGTGCCAATATATTTCCTTACAGTTTAAGCCAGTTTCAGTTAAATTATCTGATATTTACTTATGAAAACTTTCTAGTTTATACACTATGACACAACCATATTATGGAATACAATGTAGCAGCTTTTAAAATGAGGTAGATTTCAATGTAAGGATTTAACATACGAAAACCTCCCGCTCTATTAATGAGTGAAAGTTGAGTAACACTGATTCCAAGATTAGGGTGTCAGCACAGTCAGGTGAGGGTGTTCTTCCAGGTCAGACTTACTGTATCTTCACATGGCAGAAGGGGCTAGGGAACTCAGTGGGATTCCATTCAGGAGGGTTCCACCTTCATGACCCAATCATGTTTACGATTTTAACATTTGATTTAGAGGAGACACAAACATTCAGAACTTAGTATACAGTCATGAATATTTGTATCTGTATTTTTTCTAAAAGTTCTATAGTTTTAGCTTTTACATTTAGGTTTTGGATACATTTGAGTTATTATTATTATTTTTTTTGTATATGTATACTCCAGCACCAGTTTTTGAAAAGAATATTCTTTCTCCATTGAATAGTCTTGGAAACCTTGCCTAAAAAAGCAACTGACCATAAATGAATGAATTTAATTATGGACTCTCAATTCTATTCCATTAATCTATATTTCTATTCATAGAAGAGTACCACACTGTTTTTGATCACTATAGCTTTGTAATAATTTTTCTTGGGGGGTGGAATTCCCTGGTGGTGTAGTGGCTAAGGCTTCAGCACTGTCAACTCTACAGCCTGGGTTTGATTCCCAGCCAGGGAACTACCCACATAAAAAACAAAACAAAACAAAACAAACAAACAAAAAAACAAGGGAGTTCCCTGGTGGTGTAGTGGCTTAAGGCTTTGGCGCTGGCGCTGTCAGCGCTGCGGCCTGGGTTCAATTCCCAGTCAGGGAGCTACCCATATACCAAAAAGCAAAAAAACAAAAACAAAAACAAAAAACAAAACAAAACAAAACAAAAAATAATAATTTTTTTTTTACAGTGAAAATTTTCTACATTCAGAATTAGCCAGGGGGTTCCCTTGCGGTATAATGGCTACACTTCTGTGCTCTCAACGCCACAGCCTGGGTTCAATTCACAGCCAGGCAATTACCTGCCCACACACCAAAAAAGAAGAATTAGCCAACTGGACTCAGTTTAGATGATAACATCCAAAGCATCATAGTCAAGAAACATATGCCGCCTTCTCTCCATCAGGCCTAATCAGGGTGCTGATCTTGGCCACATTAAGATCACAGAGCTTCCTCACAGCCCGTTTGATCTGGTGCTTGTTGGCCTTGACATCCACAGTGAACACAAATGTATATTGTTGTCTTATATCTTCTGCATGGCTGACTCTGTAGTTAGGGGGAATTTGATGATAGCACAGTGATCAAGTTTGTTTCCCCTGGGGCACTCTTTTGAGGACATTTGCTTTGGAGTTGCAGAGTCTTAGGCCTTTGGAGTTGCAGGGCGAGTGATGAACAGATCTTTTTTTAAGTGGCTGTGGGCATCTTTCAGCACTGCTTTCTTTACCTTCAAAGCCTTTGTTTTGACTTTGGCTTTTGGTGGGGCAAGGGACTTCCTTCTTCACCTTCAGTGTCATCTTCATGGGAAAAAAAGCTGGAATAAGTTTTGAAATAAGAAAGTATGAGTCTTCCAACTTTGTTCTTTTTTTTTTTTTTTTTTTTTTTGGTAGTATGTGGGTAGTTTCCTGGCTGAGAATCGAACCCAGGCCGCAGCATTGACAGCGCCAGCGCCGAAGCCTTAAACCACTACACCACCAGGGAACTCCCCAACTTTGTTCTTTAAAGATTGTTTCAACAATGCTATTCAGGGTCCCATGCAATTCCACATGAATTTTAAGGTCAATTATCCATTTCTACACACATGCTCATAAAAGTGGTTGAAATTTTGATAGAAAATTCATTAAACCTGTAGATCAATCTAGGGAACATTACAATATTGCCTTTTAATCCAAATACACAGGATGGCTTTCCTTTTATTGCTTTCTTTAATTTATTTCAATAGAGTTTTTCAAATTTTCTATTGAAGTGTAGTTAACATATAACATTACATTAGTTTCAGGTATACAACATAGCTATTCTATGTTTATATAACTTATAATGTGATCACAATAAGTCTGGTAACCACATGTCACTATACAAAGTTTTTACAATAATAATGAGTGTTTCTTTTTTGTAATATGGCTCATAATATGTCAAACAGGCCATCCAACTGAAAACCACAAAATAAAGTGGTTGAATATTAGAGTCAACAAGAAGATAAGGAATTATTAGACTACAATCTAGGTGAAGGCAGGATCCAGAGAGTAGTAGAGCAATGACCTCACTTTTACCCTAGGGCCTAGGGCATGGACCTTATGTGGCAAGTTAAGCTTGGTTTTCTAGGACTCATGGGGCAAATGGAACAGAAGACACAGTCTGATAGAAGGGTTAAATCTAAAACTGGGACCTCAAAGGGCTACAGTTTCAGTATAAGGGTGAATTGCAAGTAAAAACACCTCCACCCAACAGATTATACAGAAAGTTGTCTTGGAAGGGGAAGATTTTGGGGAGCCATAGAGGGGGCACTGGATCTATAAAACAGTCTTCCCAGCGATATGTAAACTGGACCCATAAGACAGCCATCCCAGGGATATATAACCCAAATATACATTTCTTGTAGGTTAAAAAAAAAAATCTCAAAAAATGAATATAGTTTAAAGTGGTCTCTCCCAGAAGAAGCCAAAGTAAATTCTCTTTGGAGGAATTAACCTCTATCCTAGGCCTCAAAAAATTCCCAGAAATGATTTTCCAAGGAAAATACAGCTCAGGAAAAAAACAAGCACACAAAAAATGAGAATGAGTAAAAATAACCAATGACAGAAACAGCTCTGATAGTTTCAGTTATCTGTTAAAAGAAATAAAAAAAACTATTTTTTTCATTATTATTGACATTGCACTTACATAATAAAAAAACTGCAATAGTACAAACGTGTTTAAATGAAGTTTTCTTTCTCACGTTAGTTACACTCCTTGGAGCCAACCATTTTTCAGTTTCAGGGGTTACTGTAACTTTAATGTTGGCTTTAAAAAAATTAAATATTGGGGGTTCCCTGATGGTCTAGTGGCTAGGTTTTGGTGCTTTCACCCACACCGCTGGGTTCACTTTCTGGTCAGGGAACGAACAACAAAAAAATTAAGTATCGCTTTGTTCCCAGGATATGTTAATATCCTCATTTTAATTAGGGGTACAGAGCAAATTATTAGGGCTACAAAAATTAGAGTGGTAGTCTGAGGAACAAAACACTCCAGGGAATTTTTTTTATGGTAGTCTAGCCAGTCTCAAGAGCCTAGCTGAAGACCTGTTAACTTTCTTTCTAAAATCCCTCATTTCCTTTTCCCCCTTTAAAAATTTGAAGTTTTAAACTGCTACAGACGGCTTAGTTTTTTTTGTTGTTGTTGGTTCCCTGAGTGGGAACTGAACCCAGGCCACGGTGAGAGCGGTGAGAGCGTCAAAGCCTAGCCACTAGACCACCAGAGCAGCACCTATCTGCTCAATCTTGTAAACATAATTTTCAGCAATATAACCCTCATACCTGGCTCATTCATTATTATGTAAATTTGGTTTTTACCCTTGGTCTAATTATGTCCCTCGAAACATAAGGTAAGAGTATGTGACTAAATCAGTAGATGGGTTCTTGTCCCACCTTTTCAATAATTTGCTATGTGACCTTGGCAAGTTATTGTACCTTAGTATTCTCTCCTGCGTTAATAATTATCAAGATAAAATAATATAATTTTAGAATTGGCATACTTCATAATTTACACAATACATAATTTCATTTTATGTAGGAGTTAAGTGACTTACCCACAGCTTCCAGTCTTTGGCATCTCAGACAAGTGCTCTTTTCATTACATCAGGCTTTCTTTTAGTGTTCTTACACGAAACAAACAAAAAAAACCCCAAAGTGAAGACACTAAACAAATACATGGCCTTTCACATGAAGCCAAATAACACCGTTAACCATTAGCCTGCACTGCAGCTTGCAAGCAAATCTGAAAATAAATCCTAACTTAAAAGATGATTCAAAATTCAAAAGTTCTGAAACTGCGTAAGAAAAGGTCAGAAAAATAAAAGGTAGGAAAAAAATTAATGGTGGCTTGGCGAATACCTATAAAGGGAAAACAAAACTCACACAAGAGTACTTACAATTCTTTCTGGTCTTTTCCTAGTTTGTACAAGGTGAAATTGGGGAACTAAAGACTGCCTGTTTTTACAGATTTCTGAACAACGGTACAATATGGGTTGCTTGAAATAGAATGTACCGGGCCTATCTTACACATTACATCAGTCCTCTAATTCAGCGCCATTCCCTCTCCCGCCGCTACCCAAAACTACGTATTGAACCTGCCGAAACCACAGTCAATGCAAAAACTCCAAGTCCCGAAATGCTCGATGACTTATCTCCACCGCCTCCTCACAAAAGCAGCCTCTTCGGTCCTGGGACTTGTAGTCATTCAGGGCCTCTACTTCCGGGATGTGGGACAGGAAGCGCCTCCAGAGAACTACATTTCCCAGGAAGCTGTGCGTGCCCTTCTTCCCCTTCGTCAGCCCCGGGCTCCCTTCTTTCCCGCTCCTCCCTCTCTGGGCTGCACCTCTCACGCCTTCCTGTTAGTCCGAGCTGGGAGAAGTTCAGTGGGATCAGCTGATTCCAACTGACAACAGGAGAAGAGGAAGCCCGGGAGGCAGCCGAGGAGGAGGGGGGCGGAGATGGAGATGAGGATGGATCCACCGGTTCTCTGAGGAACAGCCCCCGCCCCACCGGCGCCCCGCGGTCCACCGACGCCGCTTGTCGCGGCCGAGCTGCTCTGTGGTGGAGTCCCCGGGCCACCGCGCGGGGTGAGGGAAGGGCACGGCCCTGTGCTGGGAGAGCGATAGTCCTGGATCTCCGGCTGCTCCCGGGAGGAGGGGGGGGGGCGGGTGCGGCTGTGGTGGGGGTGGGGTGGCATAAACAATGGATTCGGCTCTGGCCTCTGCCAGCGTGGGGGTGGATTTTGGGGGACCTTCTTTGTTCTTAGACTCTGCTCCTGACCCTCGGGTTGTGGTGGTGGTGTCCAGGAGGCAGGGCGGGTGAGGAATCGCTGGCTGGAGTGAGGCGTCGAGGTTGGGGGCCGAATGGGCAGATTGTTTGCTTGGCCTGGCGGGCGGTGAAGTGTTCTTTTGAAGGCTGAATTTATATTTTTCGCAATTGTGACAAATTTTGATTTTTGTTTCCGTTGTGTAAGCTGGTTGGGCACGCCAGAGGTTAGGGTGTAAATAAGGTCTCCTAGTCTCTTCCTTTGCCTTCCTTGTTTATCTAAAAATAAGATTGATGGAATGATTACTGTGGAGGTGGAGTAGGGAATATCCGAAAGAAGAGCTCTGCGTTTGGTTGGGGCGTTAGAATGGGGGTCAAGGCTAAGAAGAGGTAGGAATGTAATAGTGGCAAAACCCCTTTCCTGCCCCAGTTATCGTTTTTCCTTTTCCTTTTTTTTTTTTTTTTAAGGTTTTTTTAAGTTAGATTTTGAGTAACAGAAAAATTTTAACACACTGCCGATCTGGCTTTGCTGTGGGACATAGTGGAGGAATTCTATCTTCCATTGCTCCCTTTTTTTTTTTTTTTTTTTTTTTTTTTTTTTGCTGTTAGAGAAGGGACAAAAGGAAGTACAGTAATTGTTGTTTATTGTTTTTAAGCACGAAATGGTGACCCTTGTTTCAAGGTTTAAAGTCCTTAATAGGCATCTGTCTAGACTTGAAACAACTCCAGGACTTTGATAGAGCTAAAGTTTATTGTTATTATTGTTTCTTTAGCTTTTAACAAGCTTCTTTCTCTACCTCAGTTACGGGGTGTAGGTGGGGGTGCAGAAGGTTGTCCCCTCTAATACTATTTGCCTAGTGATTTTGATTCTGAATTCAGTAACTGAGTGATCAGAGAATTTCAGTCTGGGAAATAAAGCAGCAAAATCTCTTAAATGTTTTGGGCCTAGAGATAGTGGTTGCTTTCAAAAGGACCCTTGACCATGATTTTGAGAAGAAATTGCTAGGATCAGAATGAGCCAGTGTTTAAGTTTTACAAGCAAGAGAGATTTCTCACAGTTATGGTGTTGTATTTAATCACAATGTTTTCTGTTTTTTAAGGTGCACTTCTGTTTTTAGATGAGTGAAATCCTTTTCCTTCCTGTGTTCTAGGTGTCTCCTGAAATACTGACTTGAGGTTGGATCATATTAAAAAACTTCTGACTACTCCCTTTCATTACCATAACCTTGTGCTTGAGGCCCAACTGATGAATCCACCTCAGTGAACCTGTCAGATCTCTCTCTCAGCCATAAACGATCCTTTCAAGTTAATTTTGACCAGTATTTGCCTGCACTTTATGGAGAATGAAACCATCAAACCAAATGAACATTGCTGCTGATACAGGGGACATGGAAGCAGAAAATTAAAAATTTTAATAACTGTATGTGAAGAATTCTAATAGGACACCGAAGGGTTTTTTACTTTTTGTTTGTTGAGGTGTTCAGAGCCCTGTGGTATTTCTGTGAAGTCTTCAGACTCAAAACCTTTGTCATCACTCCTGGGAAAAGCCCAGTGACTGTTAACATTGTGGATGATTTCCTTTCCTGTCTGAGCATGAGTGCCCAGACTTCCCCAGCAGAGAAGGGCCTGAATCCGGGGCTGATGTGCCAGGAAAGTTATGCGTGCAGCGGGACTGATGAAGCTGTCTTTGAGTGTGATGAGTGCTGCAGTCTGCAGTGTCTCCGCTGTGAGGAGGAGCTCCATCGGCAGGAGCGCCTGAGAAACCATGAGCGGATCAGACTGAAACCTGGCCACATCCCTTACTGTGACCCCTGCAAGGGTCCCAATGGGCATTCACCAGGTGTTAGGCAGAGGGCAGCTGTGAGGTGCCAGACCTGTAAAATCAATTTGTGCCTGGAGTGCCAGAAGAGGACTCATTCTGGGGGTAACAAAAGGAGACACCCTGTTACCGCCTATCATGTCACTAAGGTCCAGGAGTTACTAGAGGAAGAAGAGATGGATGAAGAGACCAAGAGAAAGAAGATGACTGAGAAGGTTGTGAGTTTCCTCCTAGTAGATGAAAATGAGGAAATTCAGGTAAGCATGTGGGTATAGTGGAATTCATGTGGTAGTGGGGCAGCTCTATTTCTGGATGGGAGCTCTCAAAAGGAAAGACCAGGAGGACCTCACATTTTAATCATTAAAAGGCAAGACCCCTGAAAAAGCTTACATTGCAGAGATTCAGGTTTAGTTACTATCTCTGTGACCTTGGGCTGTATTACTTTACCTCTCCGAGCCTTAGTATTTTCATCTATAAATTGGAAACATTGCCTCCTTTGTTGCATTGTTGTGAGGATGAAATGGCATCATGTTTGTCCAGTGGTGTCCAACCTTTTGGCTTCCCCGGGCCACACTGGAAGAAGAATTGTCTTGGGCCACACTTAAAATACACCAACACTAATGACAGCTGATGAGCTAAAAAAAAAAAAATTGGAAAAAAAAACCTCATAATGTTTTAAGAATTTGTGTTGGGCCACATTCAGAGCTGTGCTGGGCCACTGGTATAGTCTGTTGCGTAATAACTACTCAGTATATGGTTGCTGTTGTTATTATTAGGGTTATTATTAGGAAGAACTGATTTAGAGCAGTTTTCTGAATGAGCACTCTGACAAGTTGAAATAAATGTCAATGATAAGTGATCGTGTGTGTGCAGGGAAAGAGACACAGTGGGGGTCCCATGGGCATACTAAGCAATAAGTCATAAACTCTCTCAATTTAGCGAGGCAGGTCTTTCA
Organism: Lyroderma lyra; assembly: GCA_004026885.1. Taxonomy (NCBI): domain Eukaryota; kingdom Metazoa; phylum Chordata; class Mammalia; order Chiroptera; family Megadermatidae; genus Lyroderma; species Lyroderma lyra. The sequence continues at coordinate 264,525 of PVJL010000806.1, forward strand.
AAAGTGGCACTTGGTAAGCATAGTTTTCTCTCCAGATGACCTCTTCTTAGTTCCATGTATAGGCTTCTGGTCAGTAAAAGCCAGTGACAGCACCTGGGATCACAACGACTTGAGAACATTTGATGTGATTTCAAGATGGGGAGAGGGTAGTGTATGATGGGCATTTGAGGATGGGGTAGTATAATGTTTATACTTTTCAGTGAGGGTAGTATAATACCTGTGCTTTCAAGTAAAGATGGCTTGAATTCACATCATGGCTGCACCACTCACCGGCTGTATGACCATGGGCGAGTTATTTAAGCTCTGTGCCTCAGTTTCACTTCTATTTTATAGTAGTGGTTAAGAGGATTCAAAGAGATTAGGAATGGGAAAGCTAGATATATCCTAGGGCCCAGCACCTAATGTACTACCAACCAGTCTGTTGTTTTTGTCAGTAACATGGAGTATTTGACTTGGACTTTCAGCAGTGATGACTCTCCAAGTCTCCAGATTGGAGGAGTACCTGTGTAAGTTGAGCATTTGAAAAACTCTCCAATTACCCACTAAATACTTTTCATCTCTGAATTTTTCCTCTTTGGATAAGCTTATGGAAATGAATTACATCATGATTCTTTTTTGTTGTTGGTTTTTTTTTTTTGTTGGTTCCCTGGCCAGGAATTGAACTCAGGCTATGGTGTTGAGAGTGCTGAAGCCTAGCCACTACACCACCAGGGAACCCACCCTACATCATGATTCTTGTGTACAGTAGTTTTCCCCTTATCTGCGCAGGATACGTTCCAAGACTCCTAGTGGATGTCTGAAACTACAGATAGTACCGAACCCTATACACAAACACACACACACACACACACGAGGTTGGACAGTTAATTTCATGAACTCATCCTAGAAAATGCTACATAGCTCATTGCCAAATATCACTATAGTTACCTGGAAGTACTCCCCTTAGGAAGCTATGCACCAATGCCAGTATCTAGTCCACCCTTCAGAGCAGTTTCGGAACTCTTTTCCTGGAATGACCTCAGAGCTGTCATCATACCCAAAATCTGACAATTAAGTTTGCAAACTTGCCACCATGTGCTTATGTTGGCAGCACTGTACTAACAACTCAGTAAGGGGTCATAACCTTGCCAAGGTATGATGACTGCAATGAGGTATGCAGTGCTTTTTTAGGATGTGTTTGTGAAATTAATTGTCTAACTTCATATTCTGCTTTATTCCCATATGTACATACCTATGATAAAGTTTAATTTATAAATTAGGCCCAGTAAAAAATTTAACAACAATAACTAATAATAAAATAGAACAACTTAACAATATACTGTAATAAGACTTACGTGAATGTAGTTTCTCTCAAAATATCTTTTGTACTGTATATACAGTGTGGATATGTTGGATATGATTCACACTCTGGGCAGGATGGAGGAGGATGGTGCAAGATTTTATGCTACTCAACATTGTGCAGTTTAAAAATGATGAATTGTTTATTTCTGGAATTTTTCATTTAATATTTTTGGACCGTGGCCGACGGTGGGCTACTGAAACTGGAAAGTGAAACCGTGGATAAAGGGGCACTACTGTACTTCCACTGTCAGCTAAGTACTTTGCTAACACAGACTTTTATTGGATGAGAGGAATTAATAGAGTTAGGAAAGAGTGACCCAGATCCCACTCTGCCTCTCTTGTTAGCAATAATGTCTTCATTATGAATTATGCTCTAATTGGGCAACAGTGCAAAGTAAATATTTTATAAATGGAGCACTTGGTTTTGGATTATTCTTGTTGGTTGTGCTACTAGTTCTTTAGTGTCAGCCTTGGGAAAGTCGTATTTTGGATTGCTGTCACTTTCATAAAGTGAGAGAAAGATTTGGGATGAACCAGTAATCCCCATGGATATTGTGTTGGCACAAAAAAAATATTTTTTGAGGGAAAGACGATGTGTATTTGTGTGTGTGTGTGTGTGTGTGTGTGGCATTTTCATATTCCTTAAAGAATTAGAAAAATTGGAGTTCCCTGGTGGTGTAGTGGCTTAAGGCTTCGGCGCTGGCGCTGTCAACACTAAGGCCTGGGTTCGATTCCCAGTCAGGGAACTACACACGTACTACAAAAAGAAAAAGGAAAAAAAAAAGAGAATTAGAAAAATAAAAGGAAATGTAATGAAGAAGACAAATTTCAGCTACCCAGCGATGGTATAGTTCCATTTTCTTCTTGTAGTGTGTAATGTGTATATAATTGGGTTATTTGTGAAGATTTCTCCTTTCGTAAATATTGACCACTCTATAGGAAATAATAGTTTATTAATCACAAGCAGCATTAGTTGGAACTAATGATTGGACATAGAGTTTAGGTGGTGATTTGTTCTTACAGAGTCCAAAGTTGAAATATACTTCAAGAAACTATCTGGTTTAGTTTTCTAATATGAACATCCAAAACAATTAGATGATTGTCTGATTACAAATCTAGATTGTAAATTCAGCTAGATTTTAAACTGGAGAGCAGGACCATGTCTTATACTCATTATCAGGTACAATGGTAGACATGTTGTCATTGCATAAATATTGGTTGATTGGTTGGAGATGCCACATCTCAACTTCAGTTTTTAAAAAAATGGATATCATACACATACCTAGTTAAAAAACTAAAATGATGTAAAAGGGCATACAATGACAAGAGTTACTCTCCTTCTCCATACCCTTAGGGTCCTTTCTTAGAACAATTACCATTAACAGTTAATGGCGTGCCTTTCTAGAATTTTTTTATGTATACTTATGAATGTATGTATCCTTCTAATTTTTCAACAGAAATGGAACATAATGTACTTGGTATTCTGTTGCCTTTTTTTCACTAAAGGATACATCTTATAGAACTTCCATTAACAGCACATTGAGGTCTACCTTATTACCTTATTATTTAAAGACTGCCTAGTATTTTGTTGAATGTTTTTTTTGTATAATTTTTGCCTGTTAATGGATATTTGAGTTACTACAAATGAATGTATTAAATAGCCTGTCAATCTGTTTAGAAAATGAATTTTTTGTCAAATGATATGTATGTTTTAAATTTAAGTTGATGTTACCAAATTTGTTTTTTCCTAATTTTTATTCAAATAATAGCCACATACAATATTATATGAGTTTCAGGTATACACCATAGTTATTCAACATTTATATACCTAAGGAAGTGATCACCATGATAAATCCAGCAACCTCACCTCACACTTTACACTTTCACAATATTACTGACTATATTCCCTACGCTGTATATTATATTCCCCATGACTCCCTTGCTTTATATCTGGAAATGTGAACCTCTTATTCTCTGACACCTTCTCCTCACCCTTTAAAATTTTTTAGATTATAGTTGACATACAGTATTTATATTAGTTTCAGGTGTACAGCATAGTGGTTAGACATTTATATAATTTATGAAGTGATCCCCCTGACTAGTCTAGTACCCACCTGTCACTGTAAGTAGTTATTACCACATTATTGACTTTATTTCCTATGCTTTACTTTATTTACATCCTCATGACTGTTTTGTTTTTGTTTTTGTTTTTTAATGTGGGTAGTTCCCTGGCTGGGAATGGCTGCAGCGTTGACAGCGCCGAAGCCTAGCCACTACACCACCAGGGAACTCCCTCCTGACTGTTTTTTACTACCAACTTGTACTTCTTAATTCCTTCACCTTTTTCACCAAGCCCCCCCAATATCCCTCCCATCTGACATCCATTGGCTTTGTTCCCTGCACCTGTGAATCTGTTTCTGTTTTGTTTGTTCATTAATTTTGTTCTTTCGATTCCACATTTTAAGTGAGATTATATGGCATTTGTTTTTCTCTGTCTAGCTTATTTCACTTTGCCGAATACATGCTAGGCCCATCCATGTTGTCACAGATATTACCAAATTTCTGAACCTCATTTTCTTAGACTCTGCAGTAATTCTGTGAGTCTCCCTTGGGTTCTGATCTTGGCTTATAATAGCTAAAATTTAAAGAGCTCACTGTCATGCTGTGAAATGTGCTTAGCATTTTACAAGTATGAGCTCATTTAATTCTGATGATAACCTGTATGTTAGTTTATTATTGCTGCTGTAACAAATTAGCACAAATGTAGTGCCTTAAGGTAACACAAATTTATTCTCTCATAATTGGGAGGTCAGAAGTCCTAAAAATGGGTGAATAGGGCTGTCGTCCTCCTGCAGGCTCTAGGGAAGAATTTGTTTCCTTGTCCTTTGTTAGCTTCTAGAGGCCTCCTACATTGGATTTGTGGCCCCATTACCCAACTTCAAAACTAGCAGTGCAGCACTTTCTAATCCCCCTCTCTTATCTCTCTCCTTTTATTGTCACATTGTTTTCTGTGTCTGTGGCCCTCCTGCTTTATAATTACACTGGATACATCTAGATAATCTAGCATAATCTCCCCACCTCATGGATCTTAATTCAATCACATTTGCAACGTCTCTTTGCCACATAAAATGACATATTCGCAGATTCTAGGGATAGGATGTGGACATTTTTGGTAGGAGGGGGCAGTTTCAACCTACCACACCCTATGAAATAAATTGTATATCTCAATCAGATTGGGCTTCTTTTAAAAAATACCATAGATTGGGTGGTTTTTAAACAACAGAAGTTTATTTCTCACAGTTCTAGAGGCTGGGAAGTTCAAGATCCTGGCACCAATGGATTCAGTGTCTGATGAAAGCCTGGTTCATAGACAGCCTGTCTTCTCACTGTGTCCTCATGTGGCAGAAGAGAGCTCTCTTGGGTCTCTTTTATAATGCCGTTAATCGCATTCACTGGGGCTCTACCCTAATGAGCTAATCACCTTCCAAAGGCCCCACTTTCTGATCCTATCACACTGGGGATGAGATTTCAACAAAAGAATTTAGGAGGGGGATACAAATATTCCATCTTTAGCATAGTATTTTCTAGATAAGGACACTAAATCATGGAGAGATGAAATAATTTGCCAACATTGAGTTACAGTTAAGTGGCAGAGAATTTGAATGTAGGTATCTGGCTCTAAGATCCTTGCTTTGTCACACTCCAGTGTCTGGCCCAGTCATTTAAACTTTCTAATTAAGCTTCATTATGGTTAATAGTATCAGCTCACTAGTTCCACATGGCTGCTGTGAAAATCAAATGAAACATAGCTCTGTATAAATGTAAGACTTGGGAGTTCCCTGATGGTGTAGTGGCTTAAGGCTTTGGCACTGGCACTGTCAACACTGCGGCCTGGGTTCAGCTCCCGGCCAGGGAGCTACCCACATACCAAAAAAAAAAAAAAAAAAAAAATGTAAGACTTGTCATTGAAGAACTTTTGCAAAGCTATAAAGATTCTATGAATTAGGCCCAACTTTGTTTCTCTTTTCATGTTTCTAGGCACTTGTAGGTTTTGATTACTTTCAGTTTATTACATAAGGATTATTTTAGCAGCTTGTAGGCTCTTATTCTTAATGTGACCTTTCCTCAAATTCTATAGCCTAGAGCAGGCTCACGACGGCTTTGAGTGCAGTCCAACACAAATTTTTAAAACATGAGATTTTTTTTGCCACTTTCTTTTTCTTTTTTAAAGCTCATCAGGAGTTCCCTGGTGGTATAGTGGCTTAAGGTTTTGGCGCTGGCGCTGTCAGCGCTGCCGCCTGGGTTCGATTCCCAGCCAGGGAACTACCCACATACCAAAAAAATTAAATAAATAAATAAAGCTCATCAGCTATCCTCAGTATTGAGTGTATTTTATGTATGGCCCAAGACAATTCTTTCATTGTGGCCCAAGGAAGCCAAAAGTTTAGACACCTCTGGCCTAGAGTCTCAAGATTTGTTGCTTGTGATTTGAATATTCAGTTTCTTTTGGAAAACCTAAAAGGACAAAAAGTTCCCTTTTAGAGGTGACAATTTTTTCATTACCATATTGTCATTTGAGAATGTAGTAGAATGATAAATTTCAGGACAGACTGACATTCGGTTTTAGAAATAAGACCTCATTTGTGGCCTACTAGCCAAAGCCATTCTCTGATTAATCACATTTATTGAGCATGTATTTTGTGGTGGGCATTTTCTAGGTTCAAGTATACATGGTAAATAGAACTTGGTTCATGCCCTTGCAAAGCTTACCATTTAAGTGGGGAAAGCAGAGTTCACACATGTAAAACGCATAAAAAGATGGTTCAGATGTAGTAAGCATTATTGAAGAATAGTGATTTCAAAGCCACTCTTGCAGAATGGTCAAGGAAGGTTTTATTGTAGAGGTATCTTTTAAGCAGACCCTGATGATTAATGCTGCTTAGGGAAATAGACCTCCAGACAGAGGGGAATGGGAACAAAAAGACAGTGGGATGGTATGTTTGAGAACAGAAAGAATGCCAGTGTGACTGGAGTGAGTTGCAGGCTGGAAAGGAAAGCGGTGCAGAGGGAAGCAGATGTCAGATCACATGGGGTCTTACAGGCCCAAGAAACAAGTGTGGATCCTAAGTGTAATGGGAAGCACCAGTCTTCTTTCTGATAGAATGTCACACAATCTTGTAGAACTTTTTAAGACTAGGGCAAGAAGGAAAGCAGTGAAACCACTTCAGGGACTATTGCAGAAGGTGGGGTGAGAGGTGGCTTATATTTGGTGTCATCATTAACATGGTGAAATGGAAAGACTGAAGAATTTGGGACAAAGTTTGGATATAAAATAGGAGTGCTGATATATTGGGTGGAGGGGTGAGGGAATAAGAGAACTAAGACAGTGATGACTCGTGGGTACTTTGGTTTGTGCAGATAACATCTGCTTAATCCCATAGGTTTATTGAATCGATAAAACTCAAAAAAGTTTTTTTTTTTAATTTACTTTTATTGTTAGGCTTATTGAGGTAACGAACTCAATTTGCACAATAAAGAGAGCTAAATTAGTCTCATTTGGCATTATCTAACATAGTGGTTCTCAAACTGGAGTGATTTTTCCTTCCCCAGGGAGCGTTTAGCAATGTTTAGAGACATCTTTGGTTGTCACACCCGGGGATGGAGGGGATGTGCTACTGGCTAGTGGGTAGAGAGAGGCCAGGGGGCTGCTAAATATCTTACAATGCATAGGGCAGGCCCTCACAAAAACATTACCTCGTACAAAATACCAGTAGTGCTGAGATTGAGAAACTGATCTAACAGATGAAGTTTTGGTCAAATAGGAGATCTGGGTTCCAGTGAAGTGGAAAATATATCAGGAACAAAACATTAAATCAGGGAGTTCCTCGAAGCTTAAGGCTTCGGTGCTGGTGCTGTCAGCGCTGCTGCCTGGGTTCGATTCCCAGCCAGGGAGCTACCCACATACCAAAAAGCAAAAAAAAAAAAAAAAAACAAAAAAAAAACAACACATTAAATCAATACACCAGGTTTTTTTTCTCCCTCTTTTGGTTCTGTTCACTCTGCAGAAGTAATCTAGCTGAAATCAGTATTTTCTTTTAGCATGTTTTGTAACCTCTCTAGTGAAATGGTTAGACTTTCTGGGTTGTACTTCATTGATTTTTCTAGGCCTCAGTGGAAGTGTACTAGGGAAACCAAAGGACTTACAGATCCGTTACTCAGAGTCCATCGTAAGTAGATGATTCACACTGAAAAGTCACCCATAATTTCTTGAACTTAGAGATAGAACCACACTTAGCAAATAACTCGAAGGTCAGAAGACTAACGTTCTTTTTTTTTTTTTTTGTATGTGGGTAGCTCCCTGGCTGGGAATCGAACCCAGGCTGCAGCGTTGACAGTGCCAATGCCGAATCCTTAAGCCACTACACCACCAGGGAACTCCCTAACGTTCTAATAATTAATGTTCTTAGTGGAGGAAGAGTATAGTATTTTCTTATGTGTTGAATCTTGAGGGGAATTCAGACATCAGGATGTTTATTAGAGAGAAAAAAGTTAAAAAAATGAAGTAATTTTTTCTTCATTCTTGTATGCACATATTTAAAAACCCCACACAAGTCTTTCTTTTTTTCATAATGACCCTATTCTCTTTGTCTCTTTTCTACAAACTTCCTAAAACTGTCCTCTTTCCAAAAGAATAGAGTAGCTGACTGACAAGAAATTTTCACTTTCATGCTGACTGACCCCTGACTGGACGTTAAGACAGCCATGTTCCCCCGTTGCTGAACATTGTAGATAAGGAAGCCCTGGAGTGAAGTCCACCGGGATCGGCCCTCCTTGACTCAGAAATTGACAGCCTTGGGCCCTCTATGAAATAGGAGGCCAAGTGAGTCTTCTCTGTCCTTCCTTCAGTGAAGTCAGTGGTGGCCTTCATCTCACTGCATCCGTTCCTTTAAGAAGACCAATCACATTGCTTGGCTGCTTCACTTGTTTACAGTCCCAGAATAGTGTGGCTCAAAATACTGGGACTTGGCTTTTTTTTTTTTTTTTTAATGGCTAAAAGAGACATTATTCTAATGGGATCCAGGAATGGAAAATAGCCGAGGATGTTTTCAGACTGTATGGGAATCCTTGACCACAGAGTGGCTACGTTAGTTTGTCCCATTTCTGTGCTCCTTCTGTCTTAGATTCATCTGCTGCTGCCCCCTTGGCCCTGTCCTCTGGTCTAGGGTACCTTGCTAGGGCTTGCTGTTTCCAGGCCCTCTGTTTCAGAAAGGCTGGCAGAAACCCCTGAGGACTTAATTCTGGTCAAATGGTCTTGAACCAACCAGGGGGATCATAAACTTGTAAATTGTGAACTTCCACATTTTTCTCTTCAAATGACCAAACTCTGTAATGTAAGGACAAATTCTGGTACTGTGGCTACTTAGCCCTTTGGCAAATCTGATTAGAACATGAATATAGTTACTATTGGTTCTTAAGTGCCATATTTTTAAAAAGTAACAAAATGCCATAGATCTGCCTAGCTGTCTGTCAAAATCATAAGCAATAATAATTGGAAGAGTAGCAGAGGCTCCCTCCACCACTGCTGCATTTTACTCCTAGAAACCCAAGTAAAAGCCCCTTTTGTTTAGTAATAATGGTGGGGGGAAGGGCATTGTAAGGGATTACTGGGAAACGCAGGGTTGAAGATGACTCAGACAGGCAGAAAGATGAAGGAGCCCCTATTATGTGCTTTCTGTTTCTGCTCAGCATTTTCTGAGCTTTCTTAGCCTTGATCTGTTTTAACTGGCTCTTGGCATTTGAACTAAAGAGGCTATTTTGTTTAGTACAAGGCTGTTTTAAAATTTGACCCATGTAAGCCATCAAAATCACTGTGAGTCAGCTTCTCAGGGACTATTTCAAGTTACCTCCAGTGTGTGATTCTATTTTTTTTTCTGGTCTGTCACTTCTTAAAGTGATTGACTTTTCTGGAATTGGGCAAACATTTGGCCTTTTGAGCCAGCAGTAGGTAATACAAGAGGAAGATTTCTTATTAAATTGACCTTGTATGTTTTCCCTGTGATGCATCTCCTGGAGATGTGTAGCACAGAAGGGCTTCTGACGGCTGGCTGAACTTTTCTGGGGAGTATTGCTTGCTTTGAGAGGCGCTCCCATTAGATCATTTCTGTCTGAGGTTACTTAGAACTGCTTAATGTATGGAGCACATTTGACTGGTGATAAGAAATCAGAGGAAAACAAAGGGATGAAACTCTGAAGAAGGAAAAGGAAACAGCATTGTAGAAAGTTCCAGGCAAGAGGAATTGGAAAGACAGCCTATGGGAAGGGACCCAGAAGGACTTCTGGAGGCAGAAAAGGGTGGATGCTTCCTTGGAGGGTGTTTCGTTCCTCTTGCTTCTCTTCCAGCAACTTTTGGCCATCATTTAAGAGGAGTCGTTTAACCTGTTTGTGGGGTTATTTTGGTAGTGACTGGAGTTCTTGGTCAGAAGAGTATGTATACCAGCTGTATGTAAGCATCTGACCTCTGGTTTTACTTCACAGGAGGATGATTCTACTTTCTGGTAGCTTCTGGAAAATATTTTCCCCCTTCCTGATTTCCTTCTCCTTGAGACTGGATTCCTGCTGTCTTTGCCTGGGAATTTGAGTCTAGATGGTGGAATGCTTGAAAAGAGCTGACAGAGCCTTGTTCTGGCATAAAGTCACAGAAACCCCAGGTTCAAGTTAAGAGCGTAATTCAGCAGTCATAGAGTATTTCAGAAATTACTCCACTTTCCAGCTGAATTGCTTCTGCCTAGTGAATTTGTCATCTACATGGCTAAACTGTTTTCCATAATCTCTCATGACCTTTTATTTCAAAGAGCTCAATTCACTTTACATGTGTCATTCAACAACAGTCATAAACGTTTATTGAGTGTCAATTATGTGCCTTATTAGTTTGAGTAATATCTGAAAAATATGCCACTTTCAGGGAAAAAAGTTTCTAGAATTAAACATAAATGATTTTAGGCTTATGTAGTTTCAGACTATTCATGGCACTTCTCTTCCTTTCATTACCGCAGAAAATTGAGTTTGCTGCATTTTTGTTTAAAAAAAGAATTTACTTAAAAACGTTTTGGTGTTGAAGTGCAGCCTTCCTTGACCATCATACTTACAAATCAACCCCTGTCCCCATCTATAGTCCTATTCCCCTTGCCTGATTTTTCTTCACATCACATCACCATTTGACATGACATTTTTAAAAAAGTACATCACACAACATGTACTTTTATTTTTCCTATTTTTACTTTTTAAATTATTTTTTTCAGTTACAGTTGACATTAAGCACTATTTTATATTAGTTTCAGATGTACCACATAGTGACCAGACATCTATACATACCTTCTGCAGCAATCCCCCTAATTAGTGCAGTGCCCACTGGCACTATACATAGCTGCGGCAATATTATTGATTATGTTCTCTATGCTGTACTTTACATCCCATAACTATTTTGTAACTACCAATTTGCATTTCTTAATTCCTTCACCATTTTCACCCAGCTCCCCAATCTCCCTACCCTCAGCAACCATCAGTTTGTTCTCTGTATCTATGAGTGTGTTCTATTTTGTTTTTCATTTATTTCGTTATTCAGATTCGACATAAAAATGAGATCATATGATATTTGTCTTTTTCAGTGTGACTTACTTCATTTAGCATAATAACCTCTAGGTCCATCCATGCACAACATGTACTTTTTGAAAATAAACTCTTGTGGTATAAATTACAGATAATACACACATTTCAAGTCTACAGTTCTATGAGTTTTGACGCATGCGTGTGTATATATTACACACACACACACACACACAAATGTGTAACTACCACCACCACAGTGAAGATACAGAACATTTCTGTCCCCCAAAAGGTTCCCTTGTGCTTCTAGGAAGTCATTTCCTGGCAATTACTGATTAGTTCTCTGCCACTGTAGATTTGATTTTTTGGAGTTTCATATAAATAGAGTCATGGAGTAGTACTGTTTTGTGTCTGGCTTCTTTCACTTACCTTAATGTTTTTGAGAGTCATTCATCTTGCTGCATGTCTCAGTTCATTTATTTTTATTGCTGAGTACTATTCTATTATATGGATACAGACCAGATTTATTCATCCATTCACTTGTTGATGGACATTTTGTATATCATATATTTTAATTGACTTCTGCCTTTCTTTTCCTCTTTAGAATGTAAACTCCATGAGGGCAGTGATTATTATTTCCATTGAGGTGTAATTCATGTAACATAAAATTAACCGTTTTAAAGTGAATGATGCTATTTAGTACATTCACAGTGTTGTGCAACCACCACCTCTATCTGGTTGTAAAATATTTTCATCACCTCAAAAGAAAACCCTGGAGTTCCCTGATGGTGTAGTGGCTTAAGGCTTCGGCGCTGGCGCTGTCAGTGCTGTGGCCTGGGTTCAATTCCCAGCCAGGGAGCTACCCACATACCAAAAAGCAAAAAAAGAAAAGAAAACCCTGTGCCTATTAAGCAGACCATCCCAGAGGGCAGTGATTTTTTTTTTTTTTTTGGTCTTTTTTATGCAATGTTTTCATTATTTTTTTGGTTATAGAAATAACAGATTAGCATGTGAAAATACTGAAAATATAAAACTACAGAAAAGTAGTTAATTTTACAGTAAAAGCCGTGAGTATCTCAGTCCTTTTTAATGTTGGATATACTTTTTTAAAAAACAGCTTTATTGGAGTTCCCTGGTGGTATAGTGGCTAGGCTTCAGCACTCTCAACGCTGCGGCCTGGGTTTGATTCCCAGCCAAGGAACTACCCCCCAAAACAAACAAACAAAAAACAGCTTTATTGAGATATAATTCACATACCATACAATTCACTCACTTAAAGTATACCATCCAATGGCTTTTAGTATATTCACAGATATGTACAAGCATCACCATAGTCAGTTTTAGAACATTTTCTTCAGGTAGTGGTTTTTGCCTCTTCTGTTCATCATTATCTAGACAGTGCTTGGCACATAGTAGGTACTGAAATAATATTTGTTGCATGAACAGAATACACCAATAAGAATAAATGTAATTATTAATTCAGTTAATAAGTGCCTACTAAATGCCAACAACTGAAGGAGATACAAAATGGCAGTAAGTCACTGAGTTTCCCCTTAGAGAGAGGACAGTCTAGTGGAGATTTCACTCATTTGTGGAACACAAAGCTGAAAGCAACAAAGACACAAAAACTCATGGACAGCCTTCGCCCACCCCCCTCTCCCCCTACCCTCAGATAACCACTAACCACCAAACAATCAATAATTTAGTGGTTAGCGGTTATCTGAGGGGACGGGGGTGGGAGAGAAGGGACAAGGTCTGAAATACATGGTGGTGGAAAGAAAACTGACTCTGGGCAATGAACACAGAACACACAGATGATGTATTGTAGAACTGTACACCTGGAACCTAAGTAATTTTTACTAACCAATGTCACCCTAATAAACTTAACAATATAAAGGAGAAAAAAAAGACATAAGAGCAAAAGAAAAAAAAAGTTATGTGCTGTGTTGTTATTTCACCAGGGCTCCACTGTCACAGTCCATATTGATTAAAAACCAATCAGCCCCTTCTCAGTCTCTACCTCAGACACGACACCAAAGCTCTCCTTATAAGGCTGTGTCATCTATTAAGATCTTGAGCCGAAACTGCGGGAAGAGTACTTCAGTGAGTCTCTGGTGTAGTGATAATTCTTGGAATCTTGTCACACCATTCTTTTGAAGACCGAATGCTTTCTTATGCATAATATATGCGTTAATGCAATCTTAGAACAGCTTTTTTTTCCTTCTAAATTGGAGATACATCCTTTTGAGAGAGGGAGTGGTATTAAGTGTCTTCATTGTCCAATTATCCCTAATTTGTTCATGAGTAATTTATTGGAAACCTTCCCGCAGGAGGGTTTTTCTTGGGATAATGGAAGGAAATTCTGTCATGTTGGTGAAGATTGTGGCCTAGAAGCAAACCACGACAACTACAGCAGTCATAATAGTGGCAGTCAGCACTTCTCTAGCATTTAGTACTTGCTTCCACCATGTTAAGTGCTTGAGGTGCATCACCTCATTTAATCCTCACAGCATCCCTATGAAGCAGATTGTGCAGTTATCATTTTACAGGTGAGAAAACTGAGGCCCAGAGAAGTTAAGTAGCTTCTTTTATTTTTTTTTAATTTTTTTTTATTTTATATATATATATATTTTATGTGGGTGGTTCCCTGGCTGGGAATCGAACCCAGGCCGCAGAGTTGACAGCACCAAAGCCTTAGCCACTACACTACCAGGGAACTCCCAGATTGGCTTCTTTAAGGTTATTCTGAAGTCAGTGCATGGTAGAGGCTGGTTGGGTAAACCCTTAATACTACACTGTTCCCTCCTGCAGAGAATATAGCATCTAGACAATCTGTGCTGTATTTATTCTTTTTTTTTTTTTTTTTTAACAAATATGTATTTCTTTCCTGTTATGTGTCAGGCCCTGCGTTAGGGCTGCAGTGGTGAACAACAAGACCATACCCCTTGCCAGCATGGAATATGTTCTAGTTGGGAACCTCAGAACTAGGAGAAATGGGGAGATGTTAACAGAGGTGGTGAGTTGAGAATGGAGACTTTGAGCAAGAGAGGGGTTGAGTAAATTGCTCCTGGTGTGATTCAGGTAGAGGTGGACTTGAACCTAGCTCACTTGTCTTCTGTCTAGCTTGGTGTTTTTACTGCTGAATCTTCAGAGCCTTTACCAGACCTTAGTCTGTTTTTATAGCTAGCTAAATATAGTTATGCCGTACCACTTAAAAGGGGAGGTGCATCTCCCCTCTGGAAGTTCCTTGGAAGAGTCTCTTGAGGATAATGTGGCTTTTGAGGATGAGTTGGTATTTCCAGCTTGTCCTCAGAATTCAGCTTTACTTTGAAAAGTTTTTATTCAGATTAGATGGAGAGCTGAACTGGGTGAGTTGGATGAGGTCAAAGAGACTGAACATGGAGCTAAAAATGATTATTTTTAAAGAATTCATGTGTGGATCATCTCTACATAGAAACGTGCTCTCCTGCTAGAGGAGGACGAGAGCAGCAGGCAGTGCCTATGAGGCTATGTGTCTGGAACACTGCGGGTAGTTATATGACATGGGAGGAGAATTCCTGACCTCTCAAGTAATGGAACACTTGGAGAACACGGGAGTGGAAGTGATCTTTGCCCTTACCAAATGTGCTCAGTGTGTTTATGAAACCAATCTCAACTCTCATTTGATTGAGAAACAGTTGTGTTTTTACATGAAACTCTGTTTACACATACATGGTTAAACACTCCTTTTAGGATAGAATGAAAGGAAATTTTTAGCAATTGCTGGGTTGAAATAGGTGTATTAGAACTTTCTGGCAATTGGGGTTTGCTATTGGTATGGAATCCCCTTATCGTTTAGACTTTGTAATAGACTGGCTACTAATCTCTTTGACATTGTCTAAGTAAAACCCTGTCTGAAAATTAGACCATAGACTTAAAGTATTGCCTGGAGTTGTTTTCAACATGATGAAAGTGGGGTCTGGATTTTTCAAGAAGAGTTCCCTATCCTTCTGCTTCCAGGGAAAGCCCTTCCCTAGAAGGAAAATGTTACCTAAGCTCTATACCTGTGGTGGCCTAACATCGTCAGATACTAGGTGAAGCTCGATACATGTCTGTTGATTAAATGAAGTAATCAAGTTATAGTTTCCTTTTGGGATTGTGGTCCCAGAGCAGGAATCTAGTTTGGATTCTTTGGTGTCTCTTCCTCTGAACAGCTAAAAATGGAATGAAAGCAAAATAAACAGGGGGCCAACGCAGAAAAGTAATTAATGGGAACTTGACTTTGGAAATAACTATTGACTTAGGTTAGTTTTAGAATCTCAGTGGAGAGGTATAAAATAATCTTTGTTGGCTCAGGGGTGGGATTTATTGTAAGCATTAGGATGTGATTGGGAGCAACCAAGTTCCCCTTACCTCTTTCCATTCTTTTGTGGAAGGAGCTGATTTTTGCCCTCAGCCACAGGGCAAAAATTTAAACTGACGTGTGATTGTAGTTGGTACAAATTAGGTCATTTTTCATCCAGAGAGGCCAGAACTGAAAGGATCTCGATACTGAGCTACTTTCCCTGGAATTGCTTTGTTGTCTTTAGGAGTTTAATAAACTTCTAGAGTCTCTGGCTGTATTCTGCTGAACTTTCCTCCTGCCACGGCTCTTTACTTCAGCTCCTTCCCCACCTCTTCCCAGGCCTCCTCAGAAAAAAGCTCATGTGGTCATTCTTCCTGGATGATTCTCTGAGGGCTAAGAAGGAATTTCTTGAGGGAGATTTTCATCATCCTGTTGTCTGTTGGGTCAGAAGTTGACTGCTGGACACTTTTTGCTACCATAAACTGCTCTGAATTCTAAATTGAAACAATGGAGATTATTATGTACTGTTATATTTCATTTTATTTATTTATTTATTTATTTATTTGCTTTTTGGTATGTGGGTAGCTCCCTGACTGGGAATCGAACTCAGGCCGCAACGCTGACAGTGCCAGCGCCGAAGCCTTAAGCCACTACACCATCAGGGAACTCCCATATTTCATTTTAGAACTTCACTTGGAATACTACAAAGTAAAAAGCTTTGTGGGTGAAATAGGTGTACTGTGTGGTTTCTTAAAGATTAATATGATACTAGATGACCACTTTATTAAGAGTCAGCTATAAACACAGTATTAATACTATTTTGTTTTGATTAGAGGGAAAGGAAAGGAGTTATCAGAAGCAAGCAGTAAGATCTTTCATTTTTAGGTAGAATCAGTTTAGATCTTACCACGTTGCTGATTTAATTCCTGAATGAGTAACTTCTAAGCAACAAGCAGGTTCAAGCCCAGTGGTAAAGCCAGGAGTGGAATTCCGGTGTTTCTCTCCTGTCCGAGGTCCAAGGACAGAAGGCAGAAATTGGCTTTGGTGTCACTCCTGCTTTTGCTGTTGTGAAAGGGCTGAAGACCATTTCAGATATGTAGAATTGGGTGGCTAATTGGCAGGACTCAGAGTCAGGTAGTTTATTTCCCTCCTGGAATTGAGCAAAGTGGGATCATTGATTGCAAACAGGCAGAACGAGTAGAGCAAGAGCCTTGTTCCCTTATGGCCCCTTCCTTTCCTCAGCAAAGGGAACCTTCTTTACCTTTTCCTCTCCTAACCTAAAACCAGTCTTGCTTAGGCTTAGGCTGTCTTGTCTGTTTGGGCTCCCTTAGGGATGAATTGAGTAGTATAACAGGGAGCAAAATAATATGAAAGTAGAAGAAGGAAAAATGAAGCATATTTTCTGTTTGCAAGGAATTTTTTCATTTATCTATTCGATTAGCAACCACAACTCAGTCAAGGGAAACAAAGATGGTTATATCCTCACTTTACACATGAAAAAAAAATGCAGTAAGGTTAAATGATTATCCAGGGCTGTCTATAGAAAAATTAGCCTAGGGCTTTGTGCTCCTCCTCCCAGGCTCAGATGCGTATGTCCAACCCATGAACATGTGTGTTTAACATACCCCTAGGATACCAGGTGCAAAGTAATATCCCCAGATGCTGATATGGTGTGTTTTATTTTCATCCGAAATGAATAGTTTACTTACATACATTATGTCCATCATTTAGTAGGCACTTAATCAGTATGAGTACTGAGACAATTCTGTATCTAAAGGCTCCCATGTGCCCCTTTTCAGGTGTCTGCTCTCACACAGTCTGGAGGGCACTTGTTGTTTTGTGGATGATTCATGATGGAGTAGATTTCCAGGGGAGAAGGTCCCTAGGCCTAGTTTTCTTCCCCAGGACTATTTGAGAAGGTGGATGGCTTTTGCTGTGGGCCACCATGACCTTACCTGACTCCTTGCTGGTAGAGGCTTATGGAACTTTTGTTTTGTTTCTCTTACTGGACAACTTAGCAGCTTGGAATCAGGCTGGCTGAGTGACACCGGTCCAAAATGGACTATTTCATCTAACTTCTTGTTCGTCTGAGGTGTCTGGTAGATCAGTGAGCTCATCACCAAGTTTATCGAATGCTGCAGTATATTGAGCCCTATGGAAGATAAAGCATGGAGCAAAGTGATTAAAATACCTAGCAAGATACCCATCATTCATTTCTTCAATAACAGGATGTTAAGCTCCTCCTCTGTGCCATGTTGTGTTCCAAGTGCTAGGGATGTAAAGATAAAATTGACATGTCCTGCTGTCATGGATATAGTTAAGGGCACAGTCACTGCAGGGAGCATTCAGTTCATTATTTAATATTAAGGCTCCTAATGATGTAAGAATAGCAATTTTATTAACAGGATAATGAGTGGTTTACCATCTTGATAAAGGTATGGGAAATGGGGGCTTATATGATCACACCCAGTGGTCTGTTTACATTTCTCTAACTGCTCTTTATCAAACCAGCAGACTCTTGAGTATCAGGAAAGTGTTGTTTTTTGTTTTTGTTTTTTTTCTCTTAAGGCTGGAGGATACTTGCTGTAAAGGTTCATCACTCCTAATTTATTAATAGCTGGAGTAAAGTATTACCTGTTTGGATTGGGAAGTTTGCTCCTGGGCCTCTGGTGATCTGAGAGCAGGGGCCTTGAGCATCTTTCTGGAGCTGCAGGCTGGTATCTCCCTCGCACCAGGTCTCTTCCCCCCACCAGCATTACTCTCAATAAGGGCTGCAGTGTTCTTTTAAACTGTAAGCAGAGGGAGTTCCCTGGTGGTGTAGTGGCTTAGGGCTTCAGCGCTGGCGCTGTCAGCGCTGCGGCCTGGGTTCGATTCCCGTCCAGGGAACTACCCACATACCAAAAAAAAGAAAAATATAAACTGTAAGCAGAAGAATTAAGGGTGGATGAAGTTTAACCAGTAACTTTTTAAAAATATTAGTAACAGCATTATTGAGATGTAATTCACATACCATATTTTTCACTCCTTTAGAGTGTATTCAGTGTTTTTAGTATATTCATAAAGTTGAGCATCCCTTACCACTGTCTAATTTCAGAACATTTTCATCATCCCAAATAGAAATCCTGTACCATTAGCAGTAACTCTCAGTCTTCTCTGTCCCCAACCTCTGGAATCCACTAATATACTTTCTGTCTCTGTGAATTTGCCTTTTGAGAACATTTCTTATAAATGGAATCATAGAATATGAGGCATTTTGTGTCCAGCATCTTTAACTTAGCATGTTTTCAAAGTTCATCCATGTTGTAGCATATATTAATCTCTTTTGTGGTTAAATAATATTCCATCGTATGGATGTACCACATTTTATTTATCCATTTATCAGTTGATGGACATATGGATTGTTTCTACTTTTTGGATATTATGAATAAAGCTCCTGTGAACATTCATCTTTAGGTTTTATATAGTCATATGTTTTCACTTTTCTTGGGTATATACCTAGGAGTGGAATTCTGAGACATATGGTAACTCTATGTTTAACTTTTTGAGAAATTACCACACTGTTTTCCAGAGGAGCTGTGCCAATTTACATTCCTACCAACAGTGTATGAACCCTGCAGTTTCTCTACATCCTCACCAAC
Organism: Lyroderma lyra; assembly: GCA_004026885.1. NCBI lineage: Eukaryota > Metazoa > Chordata > Mammalia > Chiroptera > Megadermatidae > Lyroderma > Lyroderma lyra. Next base: position 283,431 of record PVJL010000806.1, read on the forward strand.
ATTTCTTATTATCTTTCTGATTATAGCCACCCTACTGAGTGTGACATGATATCTCTTTGTGGTTTTGATTTGCATTCCTCAGTGACTAATGATGTTAAGCATGATTTCAGGTGCTTAATGGCAATTTGTATATCTTATTTGGAGAAATGTCTATTCACATTTTTTTGCTTAATATTTAACTAGGTTACTTCTTTTAAATATTTAATTTAGGTTATTTTTTTTTTCCCCTAGTTGAGTTCTTTATGCACCCTGGACTCTATTCCCTTATCAAATATAGGATTTATAAATATTTTCTCCCATTCTTTGGGTTGTCTTTTTACTGTCTTGATGGTATCCTTTTTAGAATGATAGTTTTCCATTTTGTTTTTAATTTTTTTTTTCGAGGGGGGAGGCGGTGGTTCTCTGGCTGGGAATTGAAACCAGGCCACAATGTTGAGAGCGCCAGAGCCTAACCACTACACCACCAGGGAACCCCAGTAGTTTTCAATTTTGATGAAGTCTATTTTATCTATTTTTTGTGTACTGCTTTTGGTGTCATATCTAAGAAACCATTGCCTAATCTGAGATCAGAAAGATTTGCCCCTATATTATCTTCTGAGACTTTTATAATTTTAGCTCTTTCATGACCACTGCATTTGTTTGTTTGTTTATTTTTCGGGGTTCTTTTTGGTAGTTCCCTAGCTGGGAATTGAACCCAATCCGCGGCGTTAAGAGTGCTAAAGCCTAGCCACTACACCACCAGGGAACTCCCAACCACTAAGTTCTTATTCTGACTGAGGCTTTAGAAGTTCCTCTTAGCTGTTTTCTTGGGGTAAGGGCTGGGTGGGAGGCTGTTATCCTAGGACTTCTTTTCCTTGCCACTTCGACAAGTCAGTCAAGGACCTTGACTCTGGGAAGCACTTGTTCTTTTTGGACATATTTCTAGCTATCTTGCTGTTTCTCTATTTCATTGTCCTTTTTTTTTTTTTTTTTTAAGGTAACAAATGAAGAAGATTTTATTAGGAAATTGAACTGCAAACCTGATCAGCATCTGAAGGTGGTTTCTATTTTTGGAAATACTGGTGATGGAAAGTCTCATACCCTCAATCACACTTTCTTTTATGGCCGTGAAGTCTTCAAAACCTCCCCTGCCCAGGAGTCCTGTACCGTGGGAGTATGGGCAGCATATGACCCAGTCCACAAAGTAGCAGTGATAGACACGGAAGGGCTTTTGGGGGCTACGGTGAATCTAAGCCAGAGAACACGGCTGTTGCTTAAGGTCCTGGCCATCTCAGACCTCGTCATCTATCGAACTCATGCAGACCGGCTGCATAATGACCTCTTCAAGTTTCTTGGGGATGCCTCAGAAGCTTATCTGAAGCACTTCACTAAGGAACTCAAGGCTACCACTGCCCGCTGTGGCCTGGATGTCCCCTTGTCCACCCTGGGCCCTGCTGTTGTCATTTTCCATGAGACTGTGCACACTCAACTACTGGGCTCTGGTGAGTAGACCACAGTGTACTGGTCACAAATTGACCCTTCTCGGTACAAAAAGGCAGCCATTGAACAGCAGTACCAATTTGATGGTGGTAGATAGCCCAGAAAAGTGTCTGCTTAGACAAGACATAAGGAGGTTTTTCCAGAAGGACAGAATGAATCAATCATGTCAAAATCCATTTATGGTCAGGGTGAGGATTGAGAATTGCTGAGTGGCTTTGGAAAAATAGAGGTCCTTGGGGATCGGCAGAGACCTGTTTCCCAGGGATGGTGGTTATGAAAGCCTGATGAGAGCGGAATCAAGAGAGAAAAGGAGGAGGAGAGTGAAGCTCCCTTCAGCTCTTTCAGAGAGTTCTACCGCAAAGGGAAGCAGACAAATGAAATGATAGCTGGAGGCTGATATGGTATTTCAAGGAATTTTCACTTTTTAAAATGTAAAATGTGAGGTACTGCAGATATTTATATACTGATGGGAATGAGTCACTGGAAAGGGATCGTTGCAGATGTAAGAGAAAGCAGGAACATTGGAGTGACACACAAGTGAAAGGGTTGGCCTTAGGAGCATAGACAGTTCATCTATAACAACAGGACAGAAGGTAGAGTATGTGGGCATGGTTGCAGGTGATGTAGGGTGTGTATGTGTGTGTGTGTGTGTGTGTGTGTGTGTGTGTGTGTGTGTGTTGTCTTATCGTTTCTGTTTTCTTAGAGAAATAGGAAGCAAGATGATCACCTGAGAGAGAGGATGAGGGAGCAGGTACAATAGTAATTGCACGCAGGTGGGGACAGTAGTGTTGGCCCCTAAAGCAGTTACACAGTTTACCTGTTTATTGAAGTCAACAAAGTTTATTAAGTGCACAATGTCATGTGCTGAGCACTGGTGTACTGAGTTGAAAACACAAAAGCAACAATTCCCATCCTTGAATAAATCACAGTCTAGTTGGAGAGACCACAGGTATTCTGTTCTGTAGTAGATGTAGGCACAGGAGCTGTGAGAGTACAGAAAAGGATGCTTTACACACCTCCTAAGGGGATCTAGGGAAGAGGAGGTGACATTTGAACTCCAGAGACTTGGTTAGATAGAGGAGGGGAGGAGGGATGCTCTAAAATAGCAAACCCCTCATGATTTGAAGGAGCAAGTCGTGTCCAGGGAGCTGCAGATAGTTCTGCTTGGGCTTCTAAATTCCATTCTTGCCCCCTTCAGTGCATTTTGCACACACATCCAAGTGATCTTTTTAAAGGATTAATTTATAATCTAAATCACATCATACTCCTGCTTACAACCAGTTGATGGCTTTCCACTACATGAAAATAAAATCCCAACTCCTAATTATAGTGTCCTCATTCTGACTCCTGCTTACATGCCTTCTCTAGTTATCTTCCTTCAGCTCTGAAAAATGAACTTCTTTTCCCGCTTTGTGCCATGTACTGTGCTAGGTCGGTTGTTGTTGTTCAAATAAATGCTAACTTACTGTATCTTTGTTATTTGGCTGAGTCAATAGCAGCCCTATTTTACAGATGAAGAAACTGAACTTAGCTAAAGTTATGTAACCAAGGAGTTTTTATTGCCAAATTGGGATTCAAAACAAAGTCTTCCTAGTTCTAAGTCCAGAGCTGTTTCTGGAATACTATTGCTGCTTCTTGAACCCTTGAGATGGAACTGAGGCAGCAGAGTTTATGCAGGTTAGAAATTGATAGTTAGATTTTCCTCCATCTCATAGACTTTCTGATTTTGTTCGATCCTGTTCCTTTTCTGGAGAGAAGATTTCTAGGTAGAAATTAGTAGGCAAGTGAATTATCTCTGGTTTACAAATGAGCAGAACCAAGTTTCCATAATCGTTTAGAGCAGTGGTTCTCAACCTTCCTAATGCTTTAATACAGTTCTCATGTTGTGGTGACCTCCAACCATAAAATTATTTTCGTTGCTACTTCATAACTGTAATTTTGCTACTGTTATGAATCGTAATGTAAATACCTGATATGCAGAATGTATTTTCATTGTTACAAATTGAACATAATTAAAGCATAGTGATTAATCACAAAAACAGTATGTAATTATATATTGTGAAATATTTATTTCTAATTACAAATAAATGAAATTTTGCCTTGAAGCATGGTGTAGCTGCTTTTAACAGAGTAGCTGCTTTCAACACAGCAGCTGCTCTCTACACATGTGTGACTAGTCCGCATAAGTACATTATGGCGCCAACCCTGTCACATACACCTGTATCTGTACGGGGTGTATGTGATGGGGTTGGCACGATGACATCATCACTCAGGGTACTTGTATGTGGGCGTATCTGCCTGTGGGTGGACCCGCCTGGAGACCGATAGAGAGGAGCGGTGTCTTGGTTCCTAAGACCATTGGAAATATGTGTTTTCCGGTGGTCTTAGGCAACCCCTGTGAAAGGGTCGTTTGACCCACAGGTTGAGAACCGCTGGTTTAGACGGACAAGCTGTGAGATGATACTGGGGGGAAGTGAAGGTGGTCAGGCTGTGCTGAACCCCCGGGGTATTGCCTATTCCTTCCTTCACAAGTTAGTGCCACAGGAAGAGTTCAGGAGGAGATAGGTTCAGGGATTAACTGCAGAATTTTGGCTACTTCTTTTTGATGACTTTACTTTTAAATTTGAGCTAATGTCATATGTCCAGTGTTAAGAGGAGTTATTTTTAAAGGAAATTAAAATAAAAAGTCTTTGCAGCTTTTACATCCAAAATATTTATTGAATCTATTCATATTACCATTCCCCAAAGTTCTGGACAACAGTTTGTGAAACTAGCCTTAGTACCCTCATATGTTGGCAGTTTGTTCATGGCTTCACCGGCATAAGACTAGCATTTTCAAAGTCCCTGTTTCTTTTTAAATGTTCATTAGTAGGTGACTGGTTAAATATGTGCCCAGGATTAAAGACTGTGTAGCAATTAAAGAGTAAGGGGCTTCTCAGTGTATCATGACAAAGACATATAGGTATGTTAAGTGATAAAAGCAAGTTGCCTATGTGTGTTGGTTAAGTGTGGGGGGGAAAGTCTAAAAGGGTGAACATTGAATGGTAGTTACTTTTGAGGACTTGTGGGGAACATAGGGCATATATTTCTTTTATGTTTTGGCTAGGCTGACCAGATGTACCATTTTAAACAAGACAGAAAACATTGGTACTGTCCCGTTTCAAATGTACGTATGGTTCCCCCCCCCCCCCCCGACACCTTGAATTTAGCCTAGTGAGACTAGGCTGAACATACATACCATTTGAAATGGGACAGTACTGTTGTTTCTTGTCCCATTTAAAAAGGTATGTCTGGTCAGTCTAGTTTTGGCATGTTTGAATTTTTTACAAGGAGCAGATTTTGTTTTTTACGAAGATTCTTCTTTGAAGTATAATGTACCTACAGAAAAGCACACATTATATCAAAAGTGTATAACATGATAAATTTTCACAACCAGAGCACATCCATGCAATCAGTACCAGATGATGACATGCCAGCACCCACTTCTTCACAGCTCCGCTCAGGCTCCCTTGGAGACAAGGGTAACCTGAATTCTCAAAGCCTAGATTGGCTCTGCCTGTTCGTGTCCTTCATGGAGTCAGACTGTGTATTGCTTTTGTAATGAAAGACAGGCATCTTTTTTTTTTTTTTTTTTTTTTAAAGAAAGGTCAATATTCATGTCCCCATTTCTGCTTGGCCAGATCACCCCTCAGAGGTGCCGGAGAAGCTCATCCAGGACCGGTTCCGGAAGCTGGGCCGCTTCCCTGAAGCCTTCAGTTCCATTCACTACAAGGGCACGAGGACGTACAACCCTCCCACAGACTTCTCTGGGCTCCGGCGTGCTTTGGAGCAGCAGCTAGAGAACAACACTACCCGTTCCCCCCGGCACCCAGGGGTCATCTTCAAAGCCCTGAAGGTCAGTAGGCTCCTGCCCCAAGTGCTTCTCACTGGGGTACCAGTGGGTGATGAGAACATTCAGTTCTCCAGCTTTTGTTGGTGCTGGTGATTGAAAACCTGGGCTAGAAAGAGAGGTTATAAGAAAAGGAAGCACAAGAGTGCCGTTTGCGCCTGTTGAATGACCTCATCTTGGGTGATAGTTAAAAAGTGACAGGTCCTCATCTCAGAGAAAAACTAGACCTTTAGGAATGGGAAAAAGCATTTGTTTCTAGGTGGTATGGCTGACCTCATGTTGAGGCTCAGTTATCTGGACAGCCTTTATGCTTTTCTTTATATGGACTCACCTTTTTCTCTTTTAAACCTAAATTAATTTATTCAAGAAGGTAACATTTTATAATCACTAAAAATGGTAAATTAGTATCACAGGTAGAAATTTGGCCAAGACTAAAAAAAAAAAAATCCCGAAACAGACACGATACCAATAATTGCTGTTTATTAGGTACCAAAGTTCAGAGGAGTATATTTGGATTTGTTTATTTAATCTTCACACCAACTCTATGAGCTAAGTACTTTTGCCATCCTTATTTTTCAGATGAGGAAGCTGAGGCACAGAGAGAAGTAATCAGTTACACAAAGTTTCTAAGTGACAGCAGGCATAAACCCTGGCCGTTTTACTCTAGATCTTTTTGTCATAACCCATAAGACTCTCCTGTCTCAACAAATAAAATTCTATATGATTTCCTCACTAGAAATTGTTGCTCATGGAAAGTTCTGAGACTGGGGCTTGTTTTTCTTTATTTAAAAGAGAGATTAGCAGGAAGTGTTTGGGAGATGATAAAAATAACACTGTTACCTAAGTGAGACTTTCCCTTTCATAGAATCTGAAATTCTGAAAAAGAATTGAAAGGGAAGTAATTTCTACTGTGGAATTTGATGTTATGCAGTGTGTCACCTACAGTCATGTCATATACCAGCTAAAATTCTTGTCTACACCACTGATATGAGGCACATCTTCTGGGAAACCTCTCTAAGCATTGTATCTTTTTCCCTTACATTCAGGTGAATTTTTTTTTCTTGTGTATCCCAGCAGCGATATTCATGTATTATTTTGATAATAAAGTACAATCCTATTATAAAGCGCCTTGCTATTCCAGTTACCCCTGTTCTTATGGATCGTGCTTGCTTCTCTATAACAGAGACCCTGCCACCTGGGTGACAGGCACTATGTAACCCATCTGGGACCCTTCTTATCAAACAGCATCTTGGGCCTCACAGGTATCTGTGTAGGTGGATATCTCTGCTGTACTAGGTAATATCAGCTCACTCCTACAGTGGTACAGCTACTCTAGCATTCCTACATTATTATAGCTCTCAATAGGCAAGAAATCACTGGATCAGTGCCAGTGGGGTAAACAGATGGGATCATTGAAAACTATGACTTGAAGTATTACTGATTATTGAAAATTGCCATTTTAGAAATGGTTAGGTAGTCCTGATGAAATTTGATGTCTTATCACACATGTATTGGTCAAAACATTTCCTGGGCCTAGAAAAAGCTTGGGAAAGTTTTCCCAAAAGAAATTTAAAACTTGTTGATATCTTTATGGGAATAAGAATTCTAATTTTAGGAGTTTCTTCAGTGATCCATTTATATTTTATTTGTCTAAATTCACGTCCTTTGGCTTACATTAGGAATACATGTTAAGTGTGGAAAATGTTGGCTACAGAATAGAGTATAACGTTGGAAACAAAGACCACCCATAATCCCTCCACCTAGGAATAGCCATTGTTAACAGTAATGTGTGTCCTTGCAGTATGTGTTTTGTGCATTAAAAAAAAATAGCCTGTCGTATTATAGACATAAATTTATAATCCTTTCCCCATGTAACATCATAAACATTTTACTATATTATTTTAAGGTTTTTATATGTATTTTTGATAGTTGCACAATATTTCATTAATGGTCTAGATCATTGGTTCCCAAGTGGTGGTATGTGTACCCTAGGGGTACATGCTGAGCTGGCTGTTCAGGGGTGAGCAAAAAATAATCAGTAATACTGAAAAAAACAAGTAAAATGGGAGAGGGCTTTTTCTTCTTACACCTTCTTAAAAAATAACTACTACAACAAGCTTAATGCAAGTCTGGATTTAAAACTGTATCTTGTATCTTTTGAGCCTGATTTCAAGAAATTAAGTGCATCAAAGCAAGCTCAGTGATTTCACTAACAGTGTTTCAGTTGGCTAGTGATCTGCATGTATAACAGTCGTTATAGATTTTTCAGGTAACACAAATATTATTAATAAATTAAAAGTTAGTTAAATACTTGATCATTATCAGTATTTAACTGTGTTACAAATACTGTAAAATTAAATCTGTGGTTTGTACTTTTAGTGTGGTAATTTTTCTTTACTAATTTACTACCTCATTTCTACTATTTTACTTAAGATAGACACTGAATGAAAGTGTCAGTATTTAAAAACTGTTTTAAAAACAAGAGGTACAGTTTATAGAATGGGTTTAAAATGGGTACACAAGTGGGAAAAGGTTGGGAACCACTGGTAGATGTACCAAACTAACAATTGTTAGACAAGAGATTATTAGTAAATTTTCATTATTTTAAATAATACCACAATTAAATATAAAAGCTTTTTCTATATTTGAAATTGTTTTTCTAGGTTATACTTTGTTGAAGTAGATGGTGTCAAAAGAGTCTGTGTGTGTATATATATGAGGGCTGTCTGGAAAACATACAGCCATGTAATATGAAAAATAGAGGTGTTTATGGCTGGATTTTTTTGGACAGCCCTCTTATATAAAAATAGTGAACATCCCATTTCTATTGTTTCATAGTTGGATATAATTTAATTTTAAATATTTTTGCTTGTTTGGTGTCTTTTTCTATTTCGCTTATTTTTAATATTTCAAGATTTTATTTCAACACAATCTTTTGGGGAAGGGGGCGGGGTAGTTCCCTGGCTGGGAATCAAACCCAGGCCGAGGTGTTGAGAGTGCGGAAGCCTAGTTGCTATACCACCAGGGAACCTCCTGTATTTTACACTCTTTAAATGAATTCAAATTGATGTGTGAATACGGCTTACTTTCTGTGCATACCTCTGTGTTTTAACTTTGGCTGTAGGCTGAGGACAGAGGCACAGGAATGGAGCAGGGCCTCTGGGGAAGTGCTGGAGATAGGGGATCTGGCCCAAGAACAGGGAAGATTGGAGCTAGGGATATGAGGATGCCCTGAGGGTTAGGCGATAGAGACCAGGACTTGGAGGAATAGGAAAGAAGGGCTAGGAGAAGAGGATTTGCCATAAAGCTAGGCAGGCCCTGATTTACACAGGAATAAGACTTTGAGCATGTGCTGATCTGTTTAACCTATAGAGTTTAAAGTTTGCAGTGGGGCACATTGTAAACAATTAGTGAATCTGGGTAAATTATGTATGGGGGCTTCCTTATACTATCCAAGTGAGGACACAGAAGACACCATCTATGAACCAGAAAGTGGATTCTCACATGAACCTGACCGTGATGGCCCCCAGATCTTGGACTTACAGCCTCTGGAACTGTGAGAAATTAATTTCTCTGACTCTACCCATTCTCTGTGGTATTTTGTCACAGCAGCCTGAATGGACTAAGACTGTGGTTAAAGGCTTGGGTTCTGCAGTCAGACAGACTTGGGTCAGAATCCCAGTTCTGCTTACCAGCTCTTTGGTCTTGGGAAATTTGTTTGTTCATTCATTGGGCAAATAGATGAGTGCATTATGTACCAGGTAGAATGTGAAGTGCTGGAAATACAGTGGAATACAAGATGGACAATAATCTTTGCCCTTCTAGTAAGTACTTTTTCAAACCTTTTCCTCTACAACAGGGGTCATAATAGACTGTTCCTAAGGAATTTGAGGTAGGGATTCAATGAGAACAGCATACTTTAAGAAACAAAGTACTTGGTATATAATCAATATTCAGTAAGTTACCTATTGTAGATAATATTAAGAAAAAATATGAAAAATTACTATATTTGAATAATTCATGAAACACGTACTTTGTAATTCTTGAAATAAATACAGTTAGAGTTTGAGATTAAAGTGTACTTAGATGGACTGGCTAATGGCCTTCTCATGGCTCAGAGGTAGTCAAAGGGAAAGATTATACCCAAGTATTGAAAACATTCTTTTTTCTTTTTTTTTCTTTAGAGGTGAAACAAAGAGATAGTTTATTGAAGAGAAAGTACACTCCAAAGAGGTAGGAGTGGGCTTGTGCAAGGAGAGTGGCTCAAGAGCCTGAAAACATTCTTAAAGGAGGCTGAATCCACATTATTCTATAAAGAGCTGTAAATCCAATCACTGTGAATGTTGAGGCCTATAGCTGGGTTAATGTTTAAGTAAGACCATCAGGGACACTGAGTGCTGTAAGTAATAATTAGCACTCAGCGATTTTACCCCTCAGGAGTCTTGGATGGCCTACTCCAGGCTGGTTTGTTAGGCATGTTTGAGAAAATACTTACACTGTATTCTTACGAGATGATAACACTATATCCTTAGGATGTGATAGGAATCATGAAGCTTCTGGTGATTAAGGTTGGTCAGCTGGAGTTCCGATGATTGTTGGTAATTGGTGTCCTCAGAATTTCACCTGGACCCTGTATTTTTTTATTCTCTGAGGTGTAGGGGCTGTGCTGTACTGAGATATGGGACCACTGCTGTCCATAGGAAGGAGTTATCTGTTTAAGCATATGTTTTACGCTCTCCCCTGGGAAGGAATTGTGGGGTTCTTGCAACTTAAATCCTTGAAGAAACTTTTTTTTTTGGTAGTTGTTTTGTTTTAATCTACTTCTTTAAATTAGAAGTTGTTAATTCTCTAATTGTCACTCTAATAGAAAGTTACCTTTAAGGTCTCCATTAGGCCTAGTAATTTTATTGCTATTAAATTACACTCCATCTGAAGTCTTCATAGTTCATAGCAGTGTGTAATATAATGGCTATCTATTCTTCACTCATTTTTATTTTGTTTTATATTGTATTTATTTTTGCAAGTAGCCTTGGAATCCTTTTTGGAATAAGAGTGGGGATGGGCATAAACAGATAAATTAGCAATGCCAAAATAATTTGTTTGGCTTCCTGTTTCTCCCATTTTCTTTTCTCTTGCTCCCTGGTATTCTGTACCTTGTCCAGTTCTTACTAACTCACTAAGTAAATGCTTTGAGAAAGCTAAGGATATGTTGTTCTAATATGATTTATATGACTTTTTCCCTTCTATATGACTTTCTCTGTATTTTAGATAAAATACACAGGAATATTGTTAGGAAAAAAAAAAAGGTTTATATATATATAAACCTTTTAGGAAAATGGCAAGACAAATCACTGAAGAGGCAGTCAAAATTGTGATGCACAAATAAAGAGATCTCAACTCTCTAGTAATCATAGAAATAAAAATTAAAATCACAACCATACAAGGGCAAACACTGAGAATTCTGGCAGTCAAACGTCTAAAAGGATATAAAGCAGTGTAAACTCTTATAAACTGGCAGTTGAGATTAAAATTAGTACAACCACCTAGAAATGCAGTTTATAAATATCTGGTATAGATAAAGATATGCATAATATACTAGCCATATCATTTCTAGGAATTTGCCTTAAAGAAACTTCCATAGGAACCACAAGGAAACCTATATGAGGATGTTAATAGCACATTTTTATAATAGCAAAACAATGCAAACTAAGTATGCAAAGAATAGGTACTTTTTTTGTATTTTTATGATCCTTGCTACTTATTTAAAAAGAGATTTGGGATCATGATGTGTGTACCTATGGACAGCTATGTACTTTGTTTTTTTCTCATGAAACATTGAAGTCTAGTATTTTTTCCATGCTATTAAGTATTTTATGAAAACATGTTTTTAAAGTAACTTCATGCTTTTTGTTTGTATGGATGGATCATTTTTTACATGTAGTAATTCTGCTCTTATTTTAATATTGATGTCTATTTTACTCAGGTTCCATGGTAGCAACAGCCCAGGTACCTACCAGCAGAGCATACCTTCAGTGAGCAGAGAATTCTCTTTAAAAGAGATGCTCAGAGCCCTGCTGATAAGGGAATTGAACATTGAGTTAACTATTGTCTTTATTTACAGTTCTGGATAATTTGAGAGAACAGTTTTAAAGTTGAATTTGTATAGATTTTATGAAATACCTTCTTTAGCCTCTGATCTCTAAATGTACAAACTAACTTTCCAATTCTGTCACATCAGGAAACATCTAGTAAGTATTTATAAAGTTACTACATTTTGGGGGGTGTGACATCATTGATTACATAAGAATCTTCATTTTGAATCAGAAAATTCACTGCTAGCTCTTGATGACTAGGGCTAACCTTTCAGGTTTAGTACAAAGAGCCATACTGTTGCCAAGACAATTAAAGTTTAAGATCATCTGGTCTCCAGGCAACCTTTTCCAGACTTATCTCTGGAAAAGGGGTCCCTCCCTGCCTTTTTCTGACAGCTTTGGGATCTCAGAAGGAGGAAAGCCCAAGAAACCCTGGAATGATGTGAGGTTTGGAATTTTTGAAAGACAAAGTAAACGGATTAGATGTTAGTGTATACTGGAAAGGAACAATTAGGTTATAGAGGGAGGAGGACAGTTTTCTCCTTGCCCTCGTATCTAAAACACACTAACATCACATTTTTTTTAAAATTACTGTTATAGTCCCATACTCTTGATTCATGTACGTCCTGAAGCTTGTCAAGGTCTGATTCATTACTAACTGGCAGCTCTTCACTGACTTGTGAGGGAAGTGAGATGCTTTTTTGTGATGTTACCCAGCATTTCAGAGGATGGGTGACCAGGATCTGAAGTGATGAGGCTGGTTAGTCTAGGGGTTCTCTTTCTGATGTCATAAAAGGTTACTGTTGCCCTTGGTCAACATAAGCCTGCACAGTTGATTTGTCTAGTGCAGGCAGCGATGGAGGTTCTATAGGCATATGTATACCATGGGAATCATGCTGCAGATTGTTTATGCCAAGCTCTGAGATATTTAGAAATGCCCCCATTTTTTTCTGAAGAACTTGCAGAGAAATGAACCAGGCCACTGGGGTTTTGGAACAGAAAGAACTTTGTGCTGACACTATTTATTGGGCTGCAATTTTATTTTATTTATTTATTTTATGTGGGTAGTTCCCTGGAATCAAACCCAGGCCTCAGCATTGACAGCACCAAAGCCTTAGCCACTACACCACCAAGGAACTCCTGGGGTGTAATTTTATATTTCCTGGGGAGTGGCTTTCCCCTGAACTCATGCTGTTGAACTCATGCAAAATATGATTACTTTTCCTAAGACAGACTAATATTTATGTTGTTCTTTTAGTAACCTATTTATTTAAAAGGAAAAACTGTGGAACTAAAAATGTTCTTTGGTTTTCCCCTAAACCTCTTAATAGCTTCTGCATTCCTTTGTTGTCTTTTTCTTACTTTCTCTATCATCTCATTAGATACGTAAACATCTTTTTGCAGCTAAATACAGCAGGTCCTCAAATAACATCATTGTGTTCAATATTTCATTATAACATCGATGAGATGAGATAGATGCTATGGGAAGTTAACTCTTGTTCATATCAATTAACCTATGGTAAGACTAGTTTTGTTATGTTGTTTTGCTTAGAGTAACAGACCCTATCAATGATACTAGGTGAGGAATTACTGTGTTCACCCACACATGCAAGCAGCCATGAAGACTAATGAGCTTCCATGGAAAGGAGAGAGGTTATTAGAGCTTCTACATTAAACTGGATTAGGCAGTTGGGTGTATCTATGAAAGAAAATAAGAAAATTCTCAGCATAAAAAATAATAGCAGTGATGATAATGGCAGCTAACGTTTTCTGAGTTCTCAGTGTATGCCAGGTGCTCTGCATGGGTAACTTCATTTGATCCTCACAGTAATCCATGAAGACCCCTATTGAGGAAGACAGTAACCATCCCCATTTCATAGATAAGAAAATAGAGGCACAGAGAGTATTGAAGCTGCCAACTACAATCTGAAGTAACTTTAATTTTTGAAAATTGTTTTAGTTTCATAGTCTATACATGTTTTCTTTTGTTGTTGTTGTTTTTTTTTTTTTTGCTTTTTGGTATGTGGGTAGCTTCCTGACTGGGAATCGAACCCAGGCCGCAGAGCTGACAATGCCAGCACCGAAGCCTTAAGCCACTGCACCACCAGGGAACTCCCCATGTTTGTTTTTTATAAAAATAACTTCTCAAGTCTTTCCTGGTGCAGACTGCTATACACACACCTGTGTGAGAAATACAGCCTTAATTATCACTAATTTAGCCAATCAGGGAGTAGTTAGCCGTAAATTTGGTAGGGTCTGTGAGCCTGCATGAAGCCTAGCTCGGAGGGAAAGCCAAGGTGAGGAGGGAGGGCAGGGGTTGGTGCATGTGGAGGGGTTGGTGCTGGGGCATTTCATTCCAGAGGTCCTAGTTGAGTCCCTGTTAGCACCTTTGCTAGGAATTAGAGGAGGACATAAAGGTAGGAGACTTTTTCACAGTGTTTATTATCTAGTCTGGGAGGTGAAGTAACATACAACAACCCCTTAGCTTTGCCTCATTGCCCAGTTACTCAGTATCTAGTTCAGTGTTGCAAACAGGTGTTCAGAGAAGGCAGAGCATGGTGTATCTAAAATGGTTGGGAAGGCTTCGTGGATAAAGAGGTGAGACCAAAAAAATCCCCAGTGGATGCATCATATTAAGAAACAGGATAGGGGAGTTCCCTCGTGGTATAGTGGCTAGGCTTCAGAGCTCTCACTGCCATGGCCTGGGTAGATCCTTGCTCAGGGAACCAACCAAAAAAAAAAAAAGAGAGGACGGACAGTGTTGGCTAGGAGTGATTCTACTTGCCTTGCTTCTCATTTATCCTCATTAATATTCATATGTATATTCATTCATATTTTCTCTCAAAATCTTAAAATGTTTTCCCTAAGTATTTTTTACAAAATTACCCCCAAGATGACAGGACTTAATATATTATTATTTGTCAGACTTTTTTTTTTCTTGGTCTGAGTCAGGGATAGCCAGTTGGTCAGCCATTGCTGGCAGATTGTGTTTTATGGGCCTTTCTCTGCATTACCCTTGCAGAAGCTGAATTTGAAGACCCTTGGGTGAGTCATGCACCCTCAGTTTGACACAACCCTTGTCTTTCCCCTGACCTGACTTAACACTGATACTGCATGCCTTGAGTTTGCAACTCATGGTATTCAGACTTAATTGAAAAAAGGGAAAGGAACTTAAATAAGTTCTCATTAATTGAAATTACTTTCAGAGCTTGCATAGCTTACTTTAAAACCTGATCTGCCCTTTTCTCATATCTCATCCTAAAATTTCTTTTGCCTTTTTACCAAAGGAAGTAATATCTTGCTTTAAGCTGCTTTTCCTTCTCTTTCTATGAATACTGCCTCAGAATGGGAGATGCATTCATCATTAGACGCTTGGAACTGTGTGCACTTAGTGATTTTTAAAGCCTTGAAAGCCCATTTAATTCATATAACTTTTTTCCACTGCATATGACTAAGGGCCTTGTAGGGAAAAAAATCAGCCAGAAGAATATTTCCAATATAAAGTAATGAATGAAAACAGAGTATTAAAAATGGAAGTGTCTTTCAACATAAAATTTTCAGCTTGCCTTTGCAAATACTTTATCTGTTTTCTTGGCATTTGTTTTGGCCCTGTGCTATCTTTTAGGTTACTGTAGTTGATAAAAGTCTGCCAAACACGACAATAATTCTTCCTTGTGTTTTGACTGATGACTTTTTTCCTACATTGAGATAGTTCTGTGGCCTGATAAACTCCAATAGGTGCCTATAGTTAGAACTGGGCTAGAAGCCCGGGAATCTCCCAGCTCCCTGCTCAGCTCTGCCTCTGACTCAAAGATGAGCCACCTTCTTGAGTCGTCATAAGGAGGAAATGGGCATTAGTCGATATCTGTGGTGGATTTGAATGAAAGACAGAGTATGTGAGGTGTTTATAACCTCCAGTAACTTTGCTTACTTCTGACCAATTGGAGAATGGGCTGGTTCTTCCTGAGGTTTCCTATGGTGCAAGTTGGGCCAAGGAGGTCGAAGGTAGGGAACAGAAGTCTTTGGGTCCCTTCTTCCTTCTGTGGAGTGTGTAAGAAGTAAGCCAGCAGGGAGAAGATCTAAGAAAGGCAAGTAATGCAAGGGCCAAAGTGCAGGGCCCTCTGCTGGGTGCCTTCATGTTGCCTTCCTTCCTCGGCAGGCACTGAGCGACCGCTTCAGTGGTGAGATCCCCGATGACCAGATGGCACACAGCTCCTTTTTCCCGGATGAGTACTTCACCTGCTCCTCCTTGTGCCTCAGCTGTGGGTAAGTGAAGCCAGCCCTCTCCCTACTTTGGGCAAAGAGACTTAGAATAGTGCTTCTCAGACTTTGCTATGTACGCAGATCAGCTGGGTCCTGGTTAGAGTACAGGTTCTGATTTAAAGATGCAGTGGGGCCTGAGATGGTGATTTCCAAGTTCCCAGGTGAGCCTGGTGGTGGCAGGACCAAACTTAAAAGTTGAGGGGATTCCAGGACACATGGTTATGAAGACTCCCCTGAAGATTCCAAACTGGTTTAGATGTGAAATTTACTGTCTTCTGGTTTGGACAGTTTTTAGTACAGAAAACTTCAGGTTGTCTGTTTTTTTATGTTTCTCCTACCAGGGCTTTCAATTGTAGTTATTCCAAACTAATATTTGATAGCTCAGTGTGTGCACAGAACTGTAGTACGTGTCAATCCTGGTTGATCTACTATGATGGCAAATGCTTAGAGCACATTACAGGCCTAGGCCCCTCCTCCAGGGAGTCTGAGTTAATGGGTCTGTGGTGGGGCCTCTGCATTGGTACATTTAAGAGGCTCCTCAGATGATTCTAATGTGTAGCTTGAGTTGAGAACATTGCATTAGAGCAGTGCTTCTCAAACTTCAATCTCTGTATGCATCACTTTGGGATTTACTTTAAATGCAGATTCTGGATCAGCAGGTCTTGGTGAGATTCTGCATTTCTAACAAGCTCCTGGGTGATGCCTGCACTGGTGATCTATGGACCACACTTTGTTACAGGGATCAGAGCAGTGATTCTCTAATTTTAGCATGCATCAGAAAAACCTGAAGGACATGTTCATACAGATTGTTGGGTCTGACCCCCACATTGACTTAAGTCCAATGTAGTAGGTCTGACATAGGGCCTGTGAGCTTGCTTGCATTTCTGAAACGTTTCCAGGTAATGTTGCTGGGTGGGGACCACACTTTGAGGATCACTAGATCAATTTGAGCTGTTGACTATTAAATCAGTTTGGTGACTTGTCTGATGGAGCCCAGGGGACTTAAATGCAATGTATCATGGTGAGATTGCAATGTCCGTATTCTGTAGACACTTCCCCATCCTGCCATACCTTCACCACTAAATTGTCTTTGCTCACTTCAGGACCACTGCCTGTATCCTCCACATTTGCCTATCTGCACAAAGAGACCTGAGCCTTTTCTGTTATGAGTGGCCTTTTGGCATGGGCATTGAACCACCTTGGCTTGATTATATAATCTGGGCTAGGGAGAAATCAGGATTATTTTGGATGAAGGGATGTTAGTTACCAGTGTGACTTAATCTTCCTTTTTGCTTGCCCCATGAGCCCAGCATGATGGGGCTCAGGCTTTATAGGATCATCACTTTTCCATTCTAAATGAATCTCAGCAGGGTTTCCAGAACTTTCCCTTCTATCCTAGTGAAATTTTAAAGTCTTGATCTCCGTTTTTGTGTTGTCAGAATGACAGAGCTTGCTGTTCATTTGGAAGGCTTTCTTTTCCAGCTTAAGCTTCCTCTTAATGCATTGCCAAATGTTGGGGGTTGGTTTTGTTTGGCATCTTGGTAGCCTGTTCTGGTTAAACTTACTTCATGCTGTTTGGATTTTTGAGTTTCCTGAGAGCTATTCAGGATTCATCTTTTGTCAAGGTGTATCTTCTGGTCCCTCTCTATTCCTGCTGGGGGGGCCAGGTTTTTCTAAGAATTCCTCCTCTTTTTCTCCTCATGCAAGTGTAATAATTAATTGCTCTACCTTTGTAGTGATGTTGATTGCAAGTATAAGAAAGGCATGTGGGTTCTGAGATAAACTGCCCTGTCTGTGCTCGGTATTTGGGGCCTAGTTGATAATCAGGTTTTGGCCCTGTGTCTGGCTTCAAGTCAGATTCTTCTGGCTCCTTTAGCCACCTCATTGTCAGCTTTTGGGCTTCACTCAGGGCTGGATGTAAGAACAGCATGAATCATGGGAAAGAAGGAGTACCTCATGAAGCCA
The DNA here is from genome assembly GCA_004026885.1 of Lyroderma lyra. Lineage (NCBI taxonomy): Eukaryota > Metazoa > Chordata > Mammalia > Chiroptera > Megadermatidae > Lyroderma > Lyroderma lyra. The sequence goes on from PVJL010000806.1 coordinate 301,119, forward strand.
GGAGCCGCTGCAGCTACTCCCACCAGTATGACAACCGAGTTTATACCTGCAAGGTGAGTCCTCTGAGCTTCTCCCTGCTCTAGCAGCTGGCTTACTGGTCACACTCTCCTTTTGGAATGACTGGCTTGGGGCCACCTTTGCTGCATCCCAGAGTATGATATTCAAATTGAATGTCTCTGGAACTTCTCAGCTCTAACCTAAAGAACTCACATGTCCTTGTTGCTGGGGCCCTTGTTTTTTTATTTTTTAAGCTTATTTTCTTACTCTGTTGAGGTTTTATGCAAGGGTCATATACACTGACTCTTCATTCTTGAGATCAGAAGTGCTCTTCTGGAACCCGTTTTGATTGATTTCTCCGGTCTATAACAAGGGTGTAATTTATAGCTCTGTTTTGGGGCCCTGGATGGGTACACATTCAATTCATGACCATTAAGGGCACTGACTTGTTTAGGGAAATGAACTTTCTTCGAGGTGCTAAACTCGGGGGTGTGTAACCCTCAGCTGGTGTGGTTTGCTGGGCGTGGGGCTGGACAGGGCTGTGAAGAGGTCATGGGGGCTGGTGTACAGAGAAGAAGCTGGCAGAGTGCTCCATGTTTCAGGCCTGCTATGAGAGAGGCAAGGAAGTCAGCGTAGTGCCCAAGACATCTGCTTCTACCGACTCTCCCTGGATGGGTCTTGCAAAATATGCCTGGTCTGGGTGAGTTGAAGCCACATAGCAAAGGGTTGTTTGGTGTGGTTGTCTGCCCAGGCACCTGGCTGGGTAATGGTATCTGTTTGCATTCCTTGTAGGTATGTGATCGAATGTCCTAACTGCGGCGTGGTCTATCGTAGCCGGCAATACTGGTTTGGGAACCAAGATCCTGTGGATACGGTGGTGCGGACAGAGATTGTGCATGTGTGGCCTGGAGTAAGAGCAGTCTTATTTTTCTTCTTTCTCATGTCTCGTTCAGTGATTCATGTGTGTGGAACAGTGGAACTTGTTTAGAATTAAGGTTACCCATGAATTTCAGTATATTGGTGGTTTAGGAAGGCATGATCGGAGAGAAATAAACCTTTCTTGTTCTACATCATTAGTTATTTTCATTCTTTTGCATAAATATTAGAAGCACAACTTTAAATAAAATAAATGAAAAATGATCTGTAGTTATACTGCCTTAGCAAATAAAACTGCATTTTTTCTTATTCTCATCTCATTTTCCATATGCGTATATTTGTAGAGATGTAATTATAATTTATGTGCCACTTACCTGCTTTTTTCTCATACCACAACTTTATTTTTATTTCCACATTGATTCTACTTTTCATGGTTCTTGTTTGTAGTCACTGTGTAATATTCTGTCTAGTATTATACTTCAATTTTTCCGTTCAGTTGTTAACATAAATGCTGTTTATGAGTTGTTTTTTCTAATTTAAAAAAGTTTTTCACTTACTATTGACATACAATATTATATTAGTTTCAGGTGTACAAAACAGTGATTAGACATTTATTTACCTCACAAAGTGATAACCCCAGTAAGTCTATTACTGATCTGACACTGTACATAGTTATTATAATATCATTGACTGTATTCCCTATGTTGTACTTTACATCCCCATAACTATTTTTTTCCCATTATGGTTGATCTCAGTATTATTTTATATTAGTTTCAGGTATACAGAAATAGTGGTTAGACATTTCTATAATTTATGATCACCCTCATAAGTCTAGTACCCACCTGACAATATACATATTTTTTACAATATTATTGACTATATTCTCCATGCTATATTTTGTATTCCTGTGACTCTTTTGTGATTACCAATTTGTACTGCTTCATCCCTTAAGGTTTTTTGTTTTTTATTATTGTTTTTTAATCAGAGGAAATGCTATAGTGACGATCTTTATGTAAGAAAGCCTTTTCTTTGTTTTGGAAAATTTCTTGAAGTGTATTCTAAGAAGTGAGAGTACTTTAGACCTTTAGTACTTTGTAATTTGCTTTTGAATTCAAGATGTTGAAACAACAGATCTGTATACGAGGCATTGATACATATATATATGTGTTTCCTTTTGCATTAAACCACAATTCACACTTAGAATTACCCATACTTCACAACACATCCAGAACCTTTTCCCTTTATGGAAGAAGGATAAGCGATTTTTCTCTAAGGGACTTATTTTACTCAGTGATATTCCCCTTGCTGAGTGATTACTAAAGCTACTGGTCAGCCTAAGAGGCCTCACATCCACCTTTCAGCTTTCCTGGATCCTTCAGGTATAAAAGTGACGATTTCCTTACTGTTTTGTTCCTTTTCTTTCCAGTTTCTTGCCCCACTAAAATTTGTTGCTGCTGTATGGTCTCATTTCTAGAGCCCACCCGCTTTGGGATGATTGTCCAGGCCATCCTATTCCAAGCCTCAACAAGAAGTGTGTGTGTGTGTGTGTGTGTGTGTAGCCTCAAACTAGTGTAACTTTCTCATGGAGCTTTTTATGATTAATGCCTTTTTTTTTTTTTAATCTGCGTTAGTTCTTTCTTGTAAAAGCTCTTGTCTCTATGGCAAGACAGTTTATATTCCAAGAAAACAGTAATACTGTAGTTTCATTATGAGGCTATTACTCTTCAGAGGCCTCAGAATTAGGGAATATGGGCACCTCCACTTCTATCTGTTCATTCATTCATTATTTCAACATGTTGCTGTTTGCTCAGTCAGAATTAAACTTGATAACTACTTACAAAAATACAAAAATGAAACGATAAGTCTGTTCTCTAGAGAATTCATAGTCTAGTGAGTCACATGGAAAAAAGGATTCTTAGAGATGTGTAGGTAGTAGAGGAACTGAGAGGAGGGGCTCCTAACCCATCCTGGGGTGGGGGGCCTTCCTATGGGAAGTGTCACCTTTATATATAATTCACTTGTCTCCTGGATTATATATCTCTGCTTCTGGGCAAAGTAAGTCTGGGATTGAACCAGGTCTTATGGTCGCTTTGAATGGAATAAATAAAAAAATGACTGGTTGATGTCATATTGTCTAGAGGCCAGAGGGATTCCTGGTCTGTCCCTATTACTCTCTGCCAGGGGCTTTGTGGCAGAGAGTAATAGGGCCATGAGGAGTGTACAGCGCACCCATGAGCCCTCTCTTTCCTTTGACTCCCTTCATCAGAGCATGATGGGAGCCTGCGTTTCCCTTTCAGACTGATGGCTTTCTCAAGGACAACAACAATGCTGCCCAGCGCCTCTTGGACGGGATGAGCTTCATGGCTCAGTCCGTGTCTGAGCTCAGCCTGGGGCCCACCAAGGCCGTGACATCCTGGCTGACGGACCAGATTGCACCTGCCTACTGGAGGCCGAACTCCCAGATCCTGGTAAGGTGTGCCAGGGTGCTCCTGCTTCCACGGCACAGCCCACCTGCTTGTGCCACTTGACCCTGCACTGTGCTTATTCCGTGAGGGAGACGTGGGTTTTTTCCCCGTTACGTTAGCTCCCAGAGTTTTGGAGAGGGGGTACATTGAGGCAGCCAGTGCTCTTTGCCCACTGATTTCCCTTCATGTAATTCTGCAAGAATGTATTCCGCTGTGGATTTTAGTTTCCTTACCTGCAAGGGCTGGTTATTATTGATGAGACGTCTAAGGCCATAGACACAGAATCTGGAGGAAAGGGGTCTTTAGAGGTCATTTAGGGTCTTCCTTGGCTTGATACATAAATTTCTGCAGCACCCACAGCAAAGGACTACCCAGCTGTGGCCCACATACTTTGTGACAGGGAACTCACTCCTCACCAGCTTCCCAGAAGCGCTTTTGAAAAGCTGTGAAAAAAATTGATTCTCTTTGCTCTTCTGGCTAGATGAGAATCCTGTGACTCAGCCACATAATTTGAGTGCCTTTCCAGGCTCTTATTGGAAGAAAACGAGAATCCCAGCTGTGCTTCAGTGGGGCATTCCATGTTCCTACATGTGTTAGGGCCACTCTGTTAGGGTTGTTGGGGTCCTGCCTTTCCAAGATGGTCCTGTGGTCCTCCCTGTGGGTCTCACTTTCTCAGCTGAGCAGACACAAACAATACCTGCCTCTTTGTTTTGGGCTTGGAACAGAGCTGCAGCAAGTGTGCTACGTCCTTTAAAGATAACGACACCAAACATCACTGCCGAGCCTGTGGGGAGGGCTTCTGTGACAGCTGTTCGTCTAAAACCCGGCCAGTGCCCGAGCGGGGCTGGGGCCCTGCGCCTGTGCGGGTGTGTGACAACTGCTATGAAGCCAGGAATGTCCACTTAGGTAACGTGGGGCCGGGAGCTGCTGGGGGAAAGCGGGGAGCGCCTCTCCTTGGCACTGAGCGTTGGGATTCCCATATCCCCAAACCCTGTTCCTACTGCGTCAGTCCTCTGAGAGCAGTTGCTCCTTTGGTCTCAGCCAGTCATTCTCTGAGCTCTTTGTTAACAGATTCCTGGGTGTGCTGTTCCTCAGTGGGGTTAAACTTGTCCTATGTTTACCAGACATGGCCCAGATGGAGTTATCTCCTTGGAGGTTCTAGGTCACACTTCTAGAATCTTTCGGTCTTGCTGCAAAGGAAAGTTATAAAATAGCTCCACAGGATTGAGGTAAAGGACTAACAGATGTCACTCAGTTTCAAATCTGGGTTGAGCTGACCCACAGCGCAGAGCCTTGTGATCATTGCAGGATAGCACAGTAGTGTCCTGGGAGAAGAATCCAGAAGTGCTCTGCTGTTGCCCCCCTGAGTTTTCCATTTGGGAAATGACTAAGAGCTGATGGGTTTTCCTTTATCATTGTCTGCAGATGTTACTGAGGTACAGGCGGACGATGAAGGCGGGACACTGATTGCTCGGAAGGTGGGCGAGGCTGTACAGAACACTTTGGGAGCCGTGGTGACAGCCATTGACATACCACTAGGTGGGCCTAGCAGTGCTCCTCTTGGGTATAGTGTATGTGGGATGAAAGGTTCCAGTGTGCTCCGGACTGTCATTTTGTCAAAGGTTTGCAGACCTAGATTGTGTTGGGCAGCAGGGAGGTGACTGAAAATTGATTGACATTTTGCTTGCTTACCTTGGTGGTTTATCTCTGGAGGGCATCTTCTTACACCACTTACAAATGTAAAGGCTTAGAGCAACCACCATTGTAGCATGTCTCACAACTTTAAGTCAGGAGGGGTAATTATTCTGCTGCAAGTGGCATTGCCTGGAGTTACTGATAACTCCAGTGGGGCAGCTGGATTGGTCTCGAGGCCAAGCCAACGTCACTTACATGCTGAGCCTTGGCAGGGATACCTGTAAGGCTGGGCTCAGAACTCTCCTCTCTCTCCAAGTTATTCTCCATACCTCTCCATGTGGTTTCTCCAGTGGTGGTTGCCTTTCTTTACATGCTGGCTCAGGGCTCTAAGAGCTAATGTTCTAAGAGACAGGAAGTAGAATCTGCCAGTCTCGTAGGGCCTGGAAATGGGCACTCTGCTATGGTGTCCTGCAGGCATAGAGCCTACCTACAATTTGAGGGAGGGGGCAAGGATGTCAGATAATTTGTGGTTGTCTTTAATTCATGCCAGCCAAGCTAGTACTCATTTAGGATTTAAGATAGCTACTGACCACTGGTTGTGAGGGGTGCTTGTAACCAGGATGGGAAGAGGGAGAAGAAGGGGAAACCTCCAGTGTGTGGAGGGCTTGTCCACACAGTGAGATGGGATTGTCCTGGGCTGGGACATTTCACCCCATTGAAGGGGAGAGACCAAAGTCTCCTGGTGAGTGGTGATAAAAATTGCTTGGAACAGATTTAATCATTGTGGCTCATAAAATGAGCAGATGATGAGCTTTTCACCCCAGGTTATAGTAGTAGATGGATTTGCCCAGGCTTGAAGCTCAGGCTGCATCTGCTGTCACGGGTAACTGGGAGAGGTAGGGGCTGTCCTTGGCACAGAGAGGCTGCCAGCTGTGCTCACCAAGTGCTCACTTACTCTTGGGTCCTGGGCCATTGTGTTAGACACATCATTTCTTGTAATCCCCATAACCACTCTTGAAGGTGCGTTGTTAAAAACGAGGAAGCCAAAGCCCTGAGAAGTAACCTCTTTTAATCCTGCAGGTACTCATTAACTCATGCTCAGTAGAACTGGGATTTGAATGAAGATATGTCCTGACTCCAAAGTCTGATTTTTTTTTTTTTTATCATTACTGCAGTAGCTCTAAATGCAGCTGGACAGCTTAACAGATAGGAATGTCAGTGCTGTGCTCCAGCTCTGAAGATTCTGGCCTGGGTGGTATGGAGAGAAGACCAGGTGGCTGTGTGTTGCAAAAGGCCCTTAGGGGCTTCTTTGTGCACTTGGATTGTGAGCCAGTGGAGTGTCTGAGGATGCCCTCCTGCCTGATGGGACGCAGGGTTTCAGGCTTTTTGTCCCGCCCATCATGGTTCCTTTCCTGCCACAGGTTTGGTAAAGGATGCGGCCAGGCCAGCATACTGGGTGCCCGACCACGAGATCCTGCACTGCCACAACTGCCGGAAGGAATTCAGCATCAAGCTTTCCAAACACCACTGCCGGGCCTGTGGACAGGGCTTCTGTGATGAGTGCTCCCATGACCGCCGGGCTGTCCCTTCTCGAGGCTGGGACCATCCTGTCCGAGTCTGCTTTAACTGCAATAAAAAGCCCGGTGACCTTTAACCCCAGCCCCCTCTGCAAGTCCTTCACAATTCCTTAGGTTCTCAGGGTTAGAAACAGAAGTCTCATTGAGGTAGGCCCTCCTCCTGGTCACCTGTTGTGGCGTGGATCCCCTCTGCTCATCCTGGGGCCCTTTCCCACGATGTGGGGTAGGGCAGATGGCAAGCTGGGGTGAGCCTGGCGGCAGGCCCGAAGGCGTGAACCCCTCAGGGCAGGGGACCGAGCAGCTTATAGCAAAGGGGAATGAACCTGAATTCGTTGCATTTATTTGTTAACAGTAATAACTATATACCCATATAGACACGTGAAAGGAATGTGGAGTGTGTTCAGACTGCTACAGGTTGCAAAGACTTACTATAGTCTGTCCCCAGCACAGGGTTAAGGTGGCAGTGGTAGCAGGTCTTCCCCATAAAACCATGCCAGGTCTAAAGCCACTGCATTGCTGGTCACCTTCTTTCCAAGCCTTCAAAGCCTCCTTTTTCCTTGCATTTTCCCTTCATGCCTCTTGGCTGCCTGGGGAAGTGAGCTTCCCAGGTACTTGCTTGGACTAGCGCGAAGGGGTTCTAACCTGGACCCTCTGGAGCTGGATCCCAGTTCTTGGCCTAAGCCTGTTTCAGAGACGACTCAACTTAGCGTGCAGGTCACCTGGGTGGCTGGAGAGTGGCGGGGTAGGGTCCTCAGCCCTGAGAAGTCAGAGCACAGGTGATGTGGCATCTCATTCCTGGGGGGAGCTCAGAAGGCAGTGGGCCTTCCCCAGCAGTGTTTCCTGCTTGTTGCTGCTCGGCTTTCCCAAAGGCTGTACCTTGCTCCCCTCCCTCCACCAGCCCCCTCAGGCCCACCATGTGCTTCTGAGTGTTGCACTAGGATTTTTATTGCTTATTTTGAAGTGTCTTAATTCTTTGTTCCCAGACACATGACCCCTCCTAGCTACTGGAAGGGTGATCATGAGAAATCTTCCAGGGAAACAGAGCACAGAATGGACTGTTAGTTCTTTTTTTGTTTTTTAGTATATATAAATATTTCAACAGATCGTTAAGAAAAAGTTCTCTCCAGTCCTTGCAAGAGAAGTCATATGAACTTGTTTCTCATCAAGAGCTGGGACACCCGTATCTGTCATGACTGGAAAGGGACTGCTGTGTTGAAATCCTGTCATCATGGTGGATTTTATCGCCAGTGGCCAGAAACGAAGAAGTAAAAGCGATGTAGTTCTCAACTGAACTTGTGGGTGGGCTGAGCTTCAGGGAAGTATGCAACAGACATTCCTGGTGTGTCAGTCATTGTGACATGAACCCTGGAATGTGTTGGTTCTCAGACCTGCTCCCTTCTTGCCTCCTGTGGCCCAGGGACTGAGGCTCTACTCTAGTACTGTGTATCATCAAATTCGCCATTATAAAGGAATCTTCCCGCTGAACGGGGACTGTGCTCTTTCCTCTGACTCCATCAGTAAGTCTCACTCCCTCTTTCTATTTGATGGCAAAGTAGCTAGTGGCTTTCAAAGCAGAAGCCAAGCGAGAGGCACATTTCTAGGATGGACATAGTTTACCTGCAGATACCTGTTAATTACTCTTAACGAGAACTTGAAAAAGCATAGGCCATAAAATCATCATCACGTGGGTTTTAATCTCATGACTACAGACTGTTTTTCCCCAGCTTTGGATAGAGACAGCATGCCCCAGCTCACTTTGCTAACTGGGACCAGGAACTTGGCAGATTTCTTTCAGAGGGTGTTAACTGATGGTCAGAGATCATTCTAGTGGTTGGAGGGCTCCACATGTGCTCACTGACCATGTTGTTCTCTTGTACTTCAGCTGTTCATCAGAGCTTTCCCCAGAGGGAGTGAGACCAGGTTGTTGTGGGGTGGGGCTGGGATGGGGTGCGGAGCCATGGCACAAGCTGAGCTATGCCGGTCTGGTCCCAGCAGGGCAGCTGTGTCGGGTGCCATGCAGTGCCGTGGTGGCAGCTGCTTAACAACTGGTGTTTTCAGGGTTCCACTCTGGAGGCTGTGGGATCACAGTCCCCGGGGAATCTGTTTTTTATCTGTCATACCCCTCTTCATCCGCCTGCCCTGCCTTGCCTTGTCTGTGCAATTCCTGTCTTACCTTCTGTCACCTCATTCTTTTTTCTTTTTTCATTGCTAAATTTATTGGAGTGACATTGGTCAGCAAAAATTAAGTAGGTTCCAGGTGTACAATTCTTCATCATCTGTATGTTGTTATGTATTCATCAACTAGTCAGTTCTCTTTCCATCACCATGTATTTGTGTCCCTGTCTTCCCACCCCCTCCCTCCGAACCCTCAGATAACCACTAACCACGAAACTATAATACTTATTGTGTCCATGAGTTTATGCTCCTTTGTTGCTTTCAGCTTTGTGTTCCACAAGTGAGTGAACTCCTATGGTTCTTGTTTTTTTCTGTCTGGCTTATTTCACTTTGCATGATGGTCTCAAGGTCCATCGTAAATGGCCTTATTTTGTCATATGGCTGCGTGTCTCCCCATTCTTGTGGCCATTGGCACTCTGGTCTTTGTCCCTTCCCTTCTTCTCTGCTGTATCTTTTTTTTTTTTTTTTCCCTTGCCTTCCTCTTTCCTGCACCTGCCCCTTTTGTCCTCATCTACTTCTTGGACAGGTAGGGCAGGGTGGGGAGGGTTTGGGGTAGAGAGATGTGTGTGGTGGTGGCCCATGTTAGACCTGGTGGTTTGTCCTGTCACCGTGCAGCGGCACCCCACCCATGTTAGACCTGGTGGTTTGTCCTGTCACCATGCAGCGGCACCCCTGGCCATGTGAGTCTGGCTAGCCACGTAAGCGTGATGCAGAACAATCTTCTGAACTTATTTCCTTATGCTAGTCAGATCAAGAGAGGAAAGGGAACCCAGTGTCAGAATAACAGGAGGTCCCCTCTTCTTGCCCTGTACGTCCAATACCAGCTTCAACTAAATACAAGTATGGGGTAAAACCCAGCTGGCTACATGCAGGGTGAAAACAAAGCCTTAAAAAAAACCCCACTGAACTATCACAGGTACACATTTCAGCTTGATTAATTTTCTGTAACTCAACATAGAATCATCCAGCACCCAGATGAAACAACATAACTGTACCCCAGGAACTCCTGGTTTCTCCCCCTACCAGGAGTACCCACTACCCTGACATCTAACAGCACAGATTAGTTCCCCTCCTTTTAGGGAGGTGCTACATAAAAGCTGTAATAACTTTCTGGTTTAAAAGACGTGCTCATAGGTGGAAGAGATAGTTGAAACATATTGAGAGCTATGACTAATGATTTCAGCTTGTGGCTGAGAACTAAGCAATCTAAATAATGGGACCCAGTGATCCTTACACTTCTCTTGGTTTTAACTCTGATGGTTTGACTTATTTGGGAACTGGAAAAGGTAAGAGAATCGTCATTTATGTACGTGTTATATGCCAGCACTGTGTATGCCAGGAGTTTCATATGATTGATAATTAATTCTCACAACCACACTGGAAGGTAGGTATGGTGCTCATGTTTGACAGCTGAAGACACTGGTTCACAGAGTCTCAGAAGCCCAGGGTCACTTGGCAGATGAGAATCAAAGCTGGGGTTTGAGTCCAGGAAGGCCTAAAAAAGACTCCAGTGACATGTCCACACCTACTACCTGCCATTGGTATTGCAATGTAGAGTTTTCTCTCCTCCCTCTCCCCCCACCACCCATTGTGAATTCTTTTGCAGATAAAGTATCTTTTCCTTTAGAGGAAAGTTTAAAAAAAAAAAAAAAAGGGTACCTGGTACTATTGTATCACGAAGGACTTAGCTTTATATCTAATCATTTGCATTGTCCTCAGAGGTTCTCATGGTAAAGGACAGTAATACTTCTCTTTCATTGAAAATGAGAAACTGGTTTAGAATTAAGGACATAGGTCTAGCCTATAACATTGGAGCTAAGCTTCCAATTGTTAAAAAAAATTAATTGTAATTTTGCAACCATATTTGCATTTTTTATTTTAGAACTGCCATCGGGGAAAAAAATTGAACCCACAGTGGTAGGCTGTTAACTTTCCTTATCACTAATGGAGTTCGTTTTAGTTATTGTACAAAATATGAACTCTACATTAAATTATACCCCGTTCTGGTTTTTTTGTACCTAGGAAACTCGCAGGTTTTTAAGCACTAAAACCCATGTGATATGGGGGCTTCTGAGGTAAGAGAATCTGCAGTTGGGGATGTGCTCATGACCAGAGCCGTCTCTGAAACTGCCATTTGTAGACAGCAGCACGTCCTTCTGCATCTGGCAGACTTTGGCAGAGTCCGCCAGTATATGTGTATGAAGCTAATACTGAGTGATTTTATCTACTGCCAGTGGTTTCAACTGCTACCTTAGACTGATGGTCCCCAAATCCTTCTTCTAGCCTGAATCTGTCCCTAAGGCTCTGGCTCTCCCTAGGCAATTATCTTTGATGTCTGGAAGATCCTGCAACTCAGAGCCTAAATGCATTCCCAGTCACCATGCCCTCTCAGTTCTGGTTACCCTGGACTATTGGCAGCATTTGTCTATCTGTCTGTACCTTTACTCAGAGAATGTCCTTTTTGTTCTTGCAACGGCTCCTTTCATTCACACGGTGCCAAAAGTGTAAGTGGAGGGGGGCTGGAGCAGGCAGGGAGATGTGAGCCAAGATAGGAGAGCCAGTCCAGGAGTCATCTGAGGCGACAGGTGGCTGGTCTTGAGGAAAGAGGGGAAACCGTGTTGAACTGAAGCCAAGCAGATCTTCAGCTTTGAGAGTAAAAGTAAAAACCCCATTCCCTCAAACATGAGGGGCCTCAAAGACTCTTGGGCTTGAGCAGAAGACCCTGCTGGCCTTGCCACTTACTAGCAGAAGACCTTGGGCAGATCACTTTCTTTTTAGCTTTTTCTTCAGTATATTAGAGTGGCTGTCACCTACTTAGTGGGTCGTAAGAATTAAAAGGGAATAATGCTGGCAAAAATTGTTCTTCCAACATACTGAGTGTGTATAGTTGTGGCAAGGGCTGGGGCAATTCAAGCTTCCCGGCAGTTTCTGTGAAGCTGAGACTGAGCAGATGGACTTTTCAGTTAAAAAGGAGTGCAATGGCAGTTTGAGCAGAGACCTGATGAGGGAGGAACTGGAAACATTTGTGTCCTGAGAGCATCAGGTGGGAGGTGGAGATGGGGCAGTGGGATGAGGCATACATGATCCAGTCTCAAAAGGCCACGTGTTATTCCTAAGTACCCATAGTCACTAAACACAGGGACCTTTTAGGAAGATCATTCATGTGGCAGTGGCCATGTGGGGGAGGCCTGGAGAGGCAGGCTTCAAGGAGTGGGCCCAGAGCTTTCTGCAACACATAGAACTGGAAAGATGGCATTTAGCCTGCAGTTGCTTTTGGAGATGGTTATGTGGAAGATTTAGACCAGGACGGCTCTAGAGCCGACAGCTAAGTAGGTTAACTTGGTCTCAAAGGACACTTGTGAGGGCCCTTTTTGGGGAGGACACCAAGCAGGCTATCAGTACCATCCAGCACATATACTAGGCCAGCTGGATTCTGTCTAGGGTGGGCACACAGCAGGTTGGAGTGTGAGGCAGGTGTTTATCTGTGGCACTTTTGATAACCAGTATGTACCATTGTTCTCATCTGTTCAGAAGGCTACTTAACAAAGGACTTATTATAGCTTGGTGCTGCTGCCACCACTGCCTGCTCATTCTCCACTGGGCAAAATGCCCTCATAACACCTGCAGGTGAAAAATGCTTCGAGACTATGCAGCATACTAATCTTTGGGCCTAAGCAACTTCTCAGCTAAGTGTAACCACTTTTCATACAACCCAGACCAAATTTTAGGAGCAGGACTCCTAACCAGAGATCAACAACAAATTGCTGGATTTAAGTTAGAAGTTTTGAAAGCCCCCCACTTCTTTTTGAAAGCCTAAGGAAAATCTAAAACAATTCTTTGACAACTAGATTTACCTAACAAGAAACCTGGGCTATGGCACAGCTGAAGAGAGGAGTTAAGGATATGGGGATAGAGCCATGCATGTCAGAATTCACCTAGGATTCTTGAGTGGTCAGATATCCCCACTGTTTGGGGAGAGATCAGAGCTGGACTGAGTGGCCAGTCATGGGCTTTGGGCTCTATTGAAAGTCAGTACAGAACTGTGGGGAAAGCGCATTAGACGTGCATAAGTACCAGCGGTTCTAAAGTGAATGAATGTGTGTATTGTGATAACCCTTAGACCTTGATGGGTAGATGTTAGAATCATGGTTCAGCACTTACTATGCTTGTTTATGGTCTTGGGCAAAGGCATGTCACCAAAATTTATCCGAAGACCCTAGCAAGCTTGTCCACCTTGTAGCCCAGGACAGCTTTGAATGCAGCCCAACACAAATTTGTAAACTTTCTTAAAACATTATGAAAATTATGCACAGACCTTTCTTCTTTTTAAGCTCATCAGCCTCATTAGTGTTAGTGCATTTTATGTGTGGCCCAGGGAAGCCCAGAGGTGGGACCCCCCTGCCTTACAGTGACACTGGCCACCTGGACCCTTCAATCATGGGAGTGATGTACAGATCAGTGTGTCAGGATTACAGAGACACAAGGACAAAATTAAATGATTCAGCACCTAAGAATTTTGGTAATTAGCAAGCTTCTTATCCATTTGTCTGGTGATTAAGTATCATGACATGTTTACACTCGCACTGAGCCACTTCTGATTTCTCCATAGCGCTAGTTGCAACACAAAAGTATTGTCTGTGACGGGAGGAGCATGGAAAACAGAGAACATGACGTCAAGTCTGGCTCTAAGTCCTAGCTCTCCACTTAAAAAGGTCTGTGATCCGAGGCAAGTCATTCAGTATCTGTCTGCCCAGGCTCCTCTACCTGTACAACGATGCTAATAATTTTTATATTATTACTACTACTACTGTCCTATCTCCTTTATGGGTTGTTATAAGGATCAAAATAAGATGAGGGAAATTCTTTTCTTTTTTTTGCCTTTTTTTTGTATGTGGGTAGCTCTCTAGATGGGAGTCGAACCCAGGCTGCAGCACTGATGGCACTGGAGCCTTAAGCCACTGCACCACCAGAGAACTCCCGGAAATTCTTTATAAAATGAGGCACTAAAATTATTATAATGTGTAGCTCATTTATCAGATGACAAGTCATTCTTTTTATTTTTTTTATTTGGTTCTCTGTACATTAAGTTGTATTATTCAAAGTCTGGCAGGAAATAGATGTAAAACTCAGTGGTTCTCAACCTTCCTAATGCCGCGACCCTTTAATACAGTTCTTCATGTTGTGGTGACCCCCAACCATAAAAGAAACATAATTAAAGCATAGTAATTAATCACAAAAACAATATGTAATTATATATTGTGAAATATGCGTTTTCCGATGGTCTTAGGCGACCCCTGTGAAAGGGTCATTCGACCCCCAAAGGGGTAGCGACCCACAGGTTGAGAACTGCTGACTGTAATTGAAGGATTTAATTGGTAAAGCATCCTGGGCTAGTAACAATGAGGTGCAGTTAACCAGCTGTAAGTCTGAAGGGACAAAAGAAGAGAAGTTACCGGGACCTGGAGAGAGCTGTGTTCCAACAGAAGCCCTGTCTTGGGTAGAGGAACAGGGCCACAGCCCCCACCATAGCCCAGCAGGACGGAAGCCAGGGGCTAACAGTTCTGCCTCCCTCTACTGCCCTCTGCTTTCCTGCTGGTATGTCCCACCGGCTGAACCCACCAGGGCTAGGGAGCCACTGGGTAGTCCACAGAAGTCAGCTTCTCAGGGGCCATAGAGAGTAGGTGAAAGGGCACAGGTGGGCCTAGAGGGGACAACTGAAAGCTCCCCAGCAAAGCCATCAGGGCTGGTCTCAGTCACAACTCTTTTCTCCTCACCCAGGATTTAAGTAGACTTGACAGCAGCCAAGCATCATAACCTAAATCATTCTAATCAATGTGCCATCTCATGATTCTTCCTAGTTTATGAAAGACAAGCTCTTTAACACTTTGTATAATACAAACATCTTACAAACTGCTTTTCCTCGATTATAAAAAAGTCAAAGCCAATTTTGAGATGGGGACCCTGACTCTGACACAAAAGTCACCATGATAGAAACAGGAACTGCTGTACCTAACATTCTGGAAGGTGCCTCAACAAAGGCATGCCAAGGCCTGCTTTAAACTTGTAGCATCTACAAAGATCTAAAGCCTATGAATGACAATTAAAGGAGAATCCCAGAGATCTGCTACTGGTACTGACTGTGAGAAGGCTAGTTTTGATGATGCCAGACTCCAGCCTTAAACTTTTCTCTAGAAATGACGTCCCTCTTTTCCCTCCAGCCGGCTTTCTGAAGTGCAGACCCATGTCTTACTGGTACCCAGACACTGACCACCCCAACAGTCTCACCCAGTCCTATCAGGCTTCTTGAAAGGACTTCTGGTAAAAGAAGCTTTAATTTAGCTATTACCCATCTTCAGCCCTTAGCAAAAGTATTTTTGTTAAAAGGGTGGGGAAGGGACTATTCTAAGAATTCAACAAAAGGAAATAGGTACCTTTTATGAAAAGGACTTTTAAGCTCTCTGAGCCCACAACTTCACTGAAATAACTACTGAAGTGTCTCCACATAAAACATAGCACCTTCTCCAAGCAGCTGGATGGATGGGATCTGTGTACATGGAGCATCCATTTTAAAAGTCCTCATTGCAAATAGCAATTATGGCAGAACTCTGGCTACTCCTGACTCCCTTAAGTCCACATTGCTCCAGGCTGCAGCCGCAGAATCAGCTGTAGGAGAAACAGTAAAGGTCCTGCTGGACAGCCATGAGCAGCCCTGGTGCTCCCTGGGAGCCACCGAGCCGAGAGGAGAAGGCCACACTGGGAATGTTGGTTCTGGAGGTGGGGTGCGGGGAGGGTATGGTTCTGAGCAGGTGGGCGTCGTGGAGGCTCCAGATTCTCGTGTAGCAGTCCTGGCCCACTAAAAGAGGGAAGATGTGGCAAGTTAGTGAGAGAATACAGAGAACTTGTGTACATGTGGACAAGGCTTCTCAGGACTCCTGAGGGCTAAACACGATTCCATGTGAGCCAAAACACACAAACAGAAATGGACATATTTTCTACTGGTAACATGTAGTTTTTGAAAGTCCAAGTTAAGGATTGCCCTGCTGTTCTGGAACCATTAACTAGTTGCATGTACTCAAAGTGACAAGACACATTGGCTGGCTGTATGATACTTTGGATGGCTCAATGGGCATCCTGGCTAACAGGTGAGCATTCTGCTTTTCTTGGTGTCAAGGACGATTCAAGAGGGAGCCCAGCCCACTTGGTCTAGATGACATGTAACTGATTTCCTTTATGAAACCGTAACCAGAAGATCTCGTAATGTCATTATATTCTGGAGACAAACCAGGTGACGGCTCTCCTCAGACCTCTTTCTGGTTTAATGGTTCAGTTCATAAGAGACGACAGTCTCCAGGGCTCAGAGCTATGAGGAATGTGACATCTAACACCATAGGTTACAGCAGCCCAGACACGATATATGCTGATGGAGAGCTTCAGAGGAAAGGCTAGGGCAGACCTTGGGCATCTGTGGACTTCAACATTTGAACCTCTGACTACTTGAGTCTACAACCACAGGTGCTACCTCGGCTGTGGATGAGTTCACTGATTATTGTACTAGCCCACGACCCACATCTGCCTCTCAACAAGGCTATCTTCTGTTATCAGAACACAGAAACTCATCTGAGCTGAAAACTTGTGACAGACAGACTCAAAAAGAAAGTTAATTATTTACTAATAAGCCTAAGAAAGTTCTAATGAAGTGATGATTCTTAGAGGCTTTGATGGGGAATAAGTACTTCCCAAAGGAATATTAGCAAGTTTGAGGACCTCATATTCTCTAATGTCAAGGGCCTATTATTTCATTTGTTAAACCACTGGACTTTCACACTATCAGAATAATCTATAGCCCAGAAACAGTATAATCCTTCAACCCCTCTCAAGGGGGTTTAGTGGCTAGGGAGCTCTGCTCCTATTCTGTAGGTGATGGAACTACAGGGATGGTGTTAAAGGCACCAAGAACAAATTCCTTTATAACGACCTTCATTTCTTTGCTCAGTATCCTCTGGAGAAACGCAAATACAAAGAACAGGGAGCCCCAGTTTTTCAACAGTACAGTTGCACAGTGGGGTAAGGTGACACTGAATGCTGACCTGGTGAATAGACAAACCCTACACCCAGGTCTCTCAAGCTGCTGTTTTATTGCACCTAACTTGTCTGTGACTGAAGTGATGTCTGCCCACTGGTGTGGGGACGAAGGGCTGTCCAGCCGGTGGATGTTTTAAGCTGCTCCTTACTAATGTCCAACTCTATGTTCTATCTCCCCAACCCCAACAATCCATGATCCTTCTATTCAGTTCTGTTTCAGAGCAGTTTGTCTCTCTGCAAAACATGCTGGGGACCCTACGGAACAGTATTTGAGTGGATGGACTCTCCCCTTCCCCAGGTACCTGCCACCACGATTCCTTCTTCCTCGTGCACGTGCACGGGCAGGTGGGCGTACTCGTTCACGTGACCCTCGTATTGCCTTATACACTTAGTGGTCCTCAGGTCCCACAGCTTGATCTGTGGGAAGAAGCACAAGGAGCCATTAAGGAGGGCTGAGGAGGTACACTGGTGAATCCCAGGTACCTCCTCAGCCCTCCTTAATGGCCCCATCTCTTCAAGTTAGAAAAATCTGGGCCTCAAACTTCTAAGCCCTAGAGTCCATCAAAGGCACCGGAACCAGTTTTAGAACTATCTCCAACAGACTGGGCTCCCAGTGGGCCGCCACGCAGCTGCCCTGCACAGCTCACGCCTCACCTGCTGCTGTCTGGCATGAGGGTCTCTTCTGCAGAGCTCCTCCTCCTGACAGACCTCTGGACCACCAGCTCTGGTGGCTTGAGAAAGTCAGTGTTACCCTACCGTTCCAGCCATGTCAGATGCCATCAGGCATTGCTCTGCTTGGAGTATTTTCACAGACGTCACTGCTGAGTCGTGGAACAGGCAGGTGGCCTTCCAGCCCTTGCCCTGATTTCGACAACGCAGATCAATGGCAAAGATCTCCCCGGAACGACAGCCATTAAACAGCAAAGGAGCCTATGGAAAGAGGGACTGCTTGGTACCTTCCTCTCAGGGTGGGAGGGGTGCACCCTTCAGAACACAACCCCTGCCTCTCCTCTCCTATCCCAGTCCCTGAGTTAGAGATGCAGGTGGAGATGGGTTGGTCAGGGTTTGAGCCTCAATAGTGTTGGAAGGGTTCCTTATGAAAGGGGAAAAGAAGTAGACCCCATGTGTCCCTCCAGAATCCTCCCCACAAGCGTTGTACTGGCCCCTTGGGCCTCTGAAGCCCAAGTGATGGCACCCCGTCTTCACCGTCACTCATGAGAAGTTGGGGTGATGAGTACAGAGTAGGAGAGAGAGATCAGAGGTCCAGGTAAGACACGGGGTCCCAGAGAGGGAAGATGGCTGAAGAAACCTGAATCAATGAACTCTGCTTACTGATGGAAGCATGTTGGTACACTCCCTTTCAGGTTTTTAAAGTGGTGACATTTTCCGTGGGACAAGTCTTTGAAATGCAGTAATGACTAAAATTTTGATTTTTAAATTTAAAAAATGTGTAACTTGAAAGCTGTGTTTGATAGCACTAAGTGATATGAACTGGGCCTTAATTTGTACTCTTGCACAGTAAAAAAAATTACTTGTCCTACCGGCTAATCCAAATACTACTCAAGAATTGCTAACAACTCATTTAAAGAGGATGCTGTTTAAAGCTAGTTTAGCAAGGCCTTTCTGGATCAGCCAGCTTTCACTCAGTGCAAACACATTCACCAAGTAACCTGTTTGCTGGTCCTTCCAATGCCCCCTTCCACCCTCTAAAAGCGGGAGAAGGACTAAATGCTACACTGGAATCCAATTTCAATCCAGCTAAATTTCCACTCTTGGGGAACTTTGTATCACGCCCTTCCCAATCCAACCAACCATGAGAGCAAACTGCTGGGCCAAGACATCACTGCTGGTCCCAAATGACAGCCGGTGTCCTGTCACCACGTTTGTCACCAGGACCCACCGAGACAAGCCTGATACAGAGATGGGGTGAAGAGACAAGTGTCACTTGCAGTCTGGGAAGAGGGACTGCTAAATAGGGGGTGTTTTTTAAGGTCTGATAAACACTTTACTTTGGGGACCCGGGGTGGCAGCCATGGCTCACCTGTACTGAAGCAGTTATCTGCTTGGACATTCAAGGACCATGCACAAGACCAGGCACCGGGGATCCGGAAACTGCAGAGCATACCAGGTCGGTCTCCTGCTGAGAAAAGGAGTATAAAGTGTGGCTGCCTTCTAGGGATGGGGACCTTCCCTTCATGCTGCCAGGCCAGTGAGCACCAGCTCACTGTTCCTCGAGGAACAGCTGCTCAGAGGGGTCTATATGCTGGCCCCATTCTGAGTGTTGTGGTAGCAAAAGAGAGACACTCAGCTGGGGTGCCTAGTTCAAAAGTGGTTATTCTGAGAGGGACTCTCTGCATCTTTCCTGATGTCCCAGTTGATGTGTTAAAAATACTAACAGCTATCATGGAGGTAGTATAGTGTTACAGATAAGAGGGCTTCAACCCCAGATCACACTTATTAGCTGTGTAATCTCAAGCAAAACAATTTTTAAAATAAACTTTATTCATAAAACATACATAAATGGCACAAATTACAAGTACACAGTTTAACAAATTATCACAAAGTAAATATAGCTGTGTAACTACAACTCAGGTAAAGAAAGAGAACATTCCAGTACTCTCCCAACTGCTACCTCCCCACTCCTTCCCAAAGTGAACCACCATCCTGACTTCTAACACCACAGATTTGATTTGTAAGGCAAATTCTGAACTTCTCTTTGCCTCAGTTTCCTCTTTGTAAATTGGTGATACTACATACTTCTGCCTCACAAGCCTGCTGTACAACGAAATTCCAGGTGCTAGGCTAAGTGTGCACAATCTCATTTAATCCTCTGCACAACCCACTGGGGTAGGTAGTATCTTCCTTTTAAAAAGATTAAACAATCTGTTGAAGTTGGGATTCCTGCCAGGTTGCCTGAAGCCTGCACTCTTAGAGGACTGACCCTTCTCTAATTGATCCTAATTCTCTGAAAGACTGGAAACGTGATATCCAGAATGCTGCCGGAGAGAAGTCCAGAATTCTGAACTGCCTTCAGCCAGAGAGAATCTACATATCCCTGGTAGCACTGGTCAGATTTTTGTGAATGATCTGTACAGGCAGCCCAAATAAATATCTTCATCTCTTGCTTTGGTTACACACACATCTAACTGTTCTGGCTACTGAAATGATCCCAGGAGGAGGAAATACGTAAAGATGCACAAGCTGCTAGTACAAATCCTAGATCAGGTTTAAGGTGCTTTCTGCAGACTATTCCCCCTCCAAGCTGTGACTGGGGCTTACCCAGCCTGGTTCCCACCCCTCCTGTCCACGCCTTCGCCATGGAGCTGATGCTGTTGCTGGCTGCAGCTCCTGGAAGGCCAAGGACACAGACCTCTGTACCTGAATGACTATTGACGAACAGTGACGCCGGGAGCAGTGTGGCACAGCCTGGAGTCTCTGCAATTCCCAGAAGGCACAGCCTAGAAAAGCTGTTAAGGACAGTCAATACAAGGCTCTCCTCTGGGAGGAGAATGGGCATTAGTACCCTTCAAAAAACTCTAAAAATAACGCCCCTAAAGCCAGAGATAACGTGTACATTTCCATATTTAGTTTCTGATTTTTTTAAAGGAACAAAAGGTCACAGGTATAGTTAAAAGCCCCCTTTGACCCCCTCCCCAGCCCAATTCTCCCTTCTCCCCCACCCAGAAAGAACCACTATTCTAAAATGGGTCTGTTCTAGGCCACATTATAATATTTCCACAACGTATTTGTCCATGAGCAATATAAAGAATTGTTTTGAAAATATGTGAATAGCATCACAGTGTCTTCTACAACTTTTCAATCTCCATCATCTTCTAGATTCATCTGTGTTGATGTTGGTAGCCCGTTCCTTCCTTTTCACCAGAAAGCATTCTTTCGCATGAACATATCACAATTTATTCACCCAGTCTCCTGCTGATGGGCCCCGAGATGGTTTTTATTTTTCGTTCTGCTGCTGGAATGAGCACCTCCCACTCCCATGTGTGTGAGGCTTTTCAAAGGCAATGCTTCTTAAACCCATGGTAAGAATTTAATTTTACACTGCAATGTGCTATATACACACAAATATTTGAAACAAAAGTTTTATAAAATATTTGTCCTTACTAAGTATGTAACTCTGATACTTTCTAGTCTATTTCATTCAAAAAATGCTGCTAACAAAGTGATTTAATGGCCCAGTCTGAAAACTGCTCCAATAACTATACCTCGAGTAGAACTGTGGGGTCGGAAGGTTCGTGTATCTTCAACTTAAAGTGGTTGTCTCAATGCACTTATGCCAGCAGTTTGTCCTATTCTCCACATCTGCCAGATCTTGGCACTATCAGACTTTTAAAATTTGTGTTCACCTCAATGGGCATAAAATGACATCTCATTATTATTTAAATCTGCATTTCCCTGATTACAACTGGGTGTACTGATTCATCTGATTATACTCATTTTGTTTCCTTTTTAAACTGTCTCTTTATATTCTTTAACTACTTTCCTATGGAACTGTCTTCTGATTGATTTGGTCCCTCTCCCTTCCCTTTCACAGCCAAAATTTCCTCAAGAAGAACCTATGTTTATCTACACTTCCTTGCCTTTATTTCAATCTTAAACCCACAGAAATCCAGGTATGACAGTCATCTTTCCAGTTAAATGTTCTCCCCAAGGTCTCCAATGAAGCCCCTCATTTCCAAACCTCATGAACATTTTCTCACCTTGGCCTATGGTCACGCAGCACAATTTCTAACTACACACTTAGTCTCCACAATGTCACTCTCTTGGAATTCTATCCTTGGACTTTGTCCTAGGCCAAGATTCCCTGGTCTAGAGTTCAAGCCTGCTAGGCTTGTGCCGCTCCCCCTACTCTTGCTCACTGGCTCTCTCTCTCTCTCTCCCCTGCCTGCTTAGACCTGCAGCAACCTTCTTTCTGTCTGAGGTCTCACCCTTGCCAGCCTATCACCTGCACTGCTATGTAAGAAATGACTCTATGGCCATCTTCCAGGGGCATCCCACGCCCCAGAGGATTCAGTCTTGAAAAGGCCTATTTAGCCAGACATCCTGGATCCCAAACCACTTAAGGCTGCCCAATGTGCCAAGCTCCTGCTGACTCTTCTGATGGGAGCTCTGTCCCCTCCTTCCCACGTGGGAATCACTTTTGGGAAAGCTGCCCCAATGCCAGTATCCTCTTGCATCCAACTGGCCCCCCAGACATCACTGCATAGACTAATTACCTGCCAAGTTCCCCATCTCCAGCACTTCACACGGGGATTATACATGCTCAGTAGAGGTTGGTGGAATGGACATGCCCATACCTCACTGAAAAATGTAAATTCTTGCAAAGCAAACATTCAACATTCTTGACAGTCTGAATGAATGTATTGACATGTGGGTGTCATGTTGCCTTGGGTGGCGAGCCCCATCTTAAACATCTCTAGTTTAGAGGCTGCTGAGACTGTAAGTGAGAACACTAGAGCTGGGAAACTCAATGCCTTCCTAAATAAATTTCTTTTGCATCTGGATTTGGAGAGGGAGGATGTGGGGAGAGTCTTTATGCATGTGTACTTTCATTTACTGGGGCTGAAACCCAGGTTAGAGTCAAACTTTGCATACTTACAGAGCCAGTATTGTAGACTTCATCCTTTAACAAGTCACAGGTTAACAAAGAGCCCAGTAAGTGTAGAAAAGGATTCAGTCTAGCCTCCCACCATTCTTTAGGTAAAAAACACAGAATGCAGGTTTGAACAAGGTACCATTTATGTAAAGAGAGAAAAGTTCCATGAGCTCCAGCAGAAACAGCAGATGCACAAAAGCCTGCGGATGACCCGAAATGACCACCGGAGGTCAAGCCACTGATCAAGCTACGAAAGAGCATACTCTTCATACACTTCATGTCCAATTTCTCTGGTGAGATCATCACAAACTGGTGGTCCCATCACCCCACAGAATCCAACCAAAATAAAGCCATGTAAAACTTCCAATTTACAGAACACACACAGTTTTGTGTTTGTCTTACGTTAAATTTATAAACAGATCTCTAATTTAGACTTTAAAACCTATTTCAAAGTGTGCCATGGAACCAATTAAAAAAACAGGTTCCAATTCACCCATCATTTGTTGAGAACCATGACATGCCAAGCATTGTGCTAAGTGCATTCACAGATGTTAACTGTTAACTTCATGACAGCTCATGAAGTAGGTGTTTGGTATGAGTGGTCATAATTTCACAAACTCATTTATTATGGAAATGAACCAAGATAAGACTCATTAATACGTGGCTTTGGGTCAAACAATATTCTCCCCTGAAACACATGAGGGACAGGTGTCCTGTGCATCATCAAGAGTCCCCAGGAATTCCAGAGGAAGGGCCCAGCTACCTTGACACTATACTATGTGCTCCTAGCAAAAAGGCCCCACTGGCTCTCTGGGAAGGCAGAGACTAGAATGAAGCATGCTTTAAAGAACGCAATCTCTGGCAGGAATTCTAGGCTCAGAGCCCACAGGCCCATGTCACACACCAAAGGAACCCCTTCCTCTGATGCCTGCCCTCAGTCTCCCCCAGGAGGCCCACCCTACCCCAGGACCACTGCAGCTCTTGGATCCTCCTTCATTTCGGGAGGATTTGAAGTTTCTCTGCGAGGTTTACTGCTCCTTTTTTTTTTTTGCTTTTTGGTATGTGGGTAGCTCCCTGACTGGGAATCGAACCCAGGCCGCAGCGCTGACAGTGCCAGCGCCGAAGCATTAAGCCACTACACCATCTACTGCTCCTTTTTACTTGCATTCCTTTGCTAAAGAATCAACTCGCAAGGTCCAGAACAGTGCCTTGTACATAGTGGCCCATCACAGGGACATCCCAGGACTTCAACTACTCCCTTGTGCTCCATGTGAAACCTTGTTTTTGACTCATGTGCACTGCTCTTTCTGAAAGGGTGAGGGTGTGTACAGAATGGCCTAGACATCTGACCACCAAGATGCCACCTCACCAACCACACCAACCCCACAGATGCCTGTCTACCAACCACATCAGGGTAGCCTGCCCACCAAACCTCTTCATCTGCCAAAAGATACAGAATGTGAGAATCCAAGTGATTCAGCGAGGCCCAGCACACAGAGTTCACCTGGTGAGGAAGCACACAGCAAGATGGAAAGATTGGTCTGACTGCCAACTCAGGGAGAGAAAGGGACAAATGCTTTCCTATGGAATTAACTTGTGGGGATATAGACGTGACTTCTTTCTTTAGGTCTCACTCCTTTAAAAGGGACTGGAACAAGCACTCTGAGAACAGGGAAGCTCCCTGCCCCACTGCGAAGACCTTTGAAGAGAGACAGGGAAGAATCAGCCCCCAGGCCTATCCATCATGCACATGGGCCTTACAGTGAAACATCTGGTGTACCCTCCAGGGCGGGGATGGCTCCTCTGCAAAGGCAGGAAACAAACCTGACTCTGAAGGTGTACTGTCTCTCACTTTACCCAGAAACCATTTCTAACCTGTATCCATCCTGTGGCTCATATGCCAACAGAACAGAAAGTCACAGCTTCTTACAGATGCAGGTGTCACTCCACTGCCATTGTAAGGTTGCCCCTTAAACAGCAAGCTCCTCGTACTTACGTAAACCTCGGTATCAGCCAAAGACTGGCTGAGTGACTGACGCATCGTCCAGCCGCAATGGGAGGCCCTGCCACCCAGGCTATCACAGCCCACCTCCCAGAACTCTTTGCCTTGGCATGGGCTCCTTCAGGCCAACTCGATCCTCTTGAAGGGAAGGTCCTCACAACCAGTTAAAGAACCACCATTTCAAGCCTTCCCACATCTGAAGTCATTTCCCCTCTAAGACAACAAACCTGGGAGGCTCTTTCCTTCCCCTAGGATCTAAAACTCAGTTTTTCCCTTGGGAAAAAGAGGTAACTGAGTATTGCCTTCTTCACAAAGTTCCCTCCTCTACTCTGAATTTGGCCAACCACTCACTGCAGTGTCCCGAGATCCAAAGCAGGCTGCAAGGCCCAAGGGAAAAGCAGGGTACCTTTCGATTCGTGAAATAGAGGTTTTCGTGCATGTGCACCCTGAGTGTGGGGGTCTTCAGACCGCGCAGGCTGATGATGCCATACTTGGAGCCTCCGACTCTGACATCATTCACCGTGAAGAGCCGGTCACTGTTGGTATCCGCCTAGAGGGGGAAAGTGGATTGTAGATAACCTTCCAGGCCTAAGCCATCTGCCCACCCCGCCCAGCCCCCGTGCTCTGTGCATTTTCACCAGGTTGAGAACTCCTGTCTGTGAGGAAGCTCAGAGATGCTCTAACTTGCCCCTGCTTGGCACAGCCTCACTGGGCAAAGCTAACAGGTGTCTGGTCTCACAATTCAGGAGCAGGAAGAGGATGGCAGTGAGGGGGTGTGGCCAGGAAGTCTGTGTGGTCGGCACAATGACCCCACAGAGAACTGGGTTTGGAAGAGTCTTAATGTCCATCCAGAGAACTATTCAGATGAGACACATAACAAAATATGTGGCCATCATGAAAGTCACGCAGCAGTGTGTGACTGCCAGTTAAAATGGTCAGGGGATAAAAGGAGGATACACAATTGTATTCTAGTTACACAGATAAGTAAAAAAAAAAAAAAAAAATCACTGTAGAAAATACTGTATTGGGATGTGGATTATTTTTTAAAATTTTTTCACTTAAAAAAATGTGGTTAATAATTATTCAAAGCAAAAACTATATGTTTGTTTTATATACAAGGGCTGTCCAGAAAGTATCCAGCCATGTAATATGAAAAAGAGGTATTTATGGCTGCATTTTCCCAGACAGCCCTCGTATATTTATAAATATACACACATACGTGTGAATTTGGAGGCTGGTAAAACTGCACTCACTTTGCAAGTGTACTTGGGAAGAATAGTCATGTTTCTGAAGAATCATTACCAACTATCCTTCCCAACCCTCTGCTCACACCCACCAGCCAGTCATGTAACTCTGGGTGATGGGGAAGGTCTTCCAAGTGCCAGCCCACAGCTTGTGTGAGACCACATGTGAGTCCGAGGGAGGGGGTGGGGTGGGGACTGAGGCTATCTACTAAACAGCATGTGTACAGTGACCTCAGCTGCTCCCCACCCCACCCCCTTCAGTTTACTGAAGAACCCCACAGAAGGGGCTCCTGAGGGGAGCCCACTGCAAGACAGTATTCAGGTCAAACTGTATCCCCAAACACACATAGGATTAAAGCCACAGGAGAGAATGTGAGTCTTGGCCCCAATGCCCCTTAGGAGGAAGGGCTCTGCTGTTGAGGTCTCCTGAGCAAGAAGTCCACGGTCTACCCTGTGGTTTCAGCCCCCCAGTCCTATCAGCAGATCATCAGGCCGAGGCTCTCCATTCTGTGTGTCTTACTCTCTGTGGCTTTCCCTAGGCCTTTAGGAAGTACAAGGCTTGCTAGGCCAGCCACACTCTCTTGTAGGCTCCACTTCCAGGTCTAGCTGAGCAGTCTGGTCTGGCTTCTTCCCTGCACAGGGGCCCGCTGCCAACACTTCCCTGGCTCTGGACTCATGGAGTTGACCCTGGCTTCCAGCCTGGGTCTAACCAAAAGCAGAAAAGACTTTGTGCTCCCTGCAAATGGCGTGATGAAGGTGTAGTGAATGTGAAGACCCAGAGACACAGGCCTGCAGGCCCCTGCCACTCAAGGCAGGGACAGCAAGCAAGGGAGTAACATGCTGTTGCTACTAAAGATACTGGAACTTCTACACAATACACCCGAGGGCAAGTTACTCTGTGATAGTTTTCAGTCACTGGGTGGTGAGCCCTTGCTTTCATGTCAAATGACAGCTGTAGTAGGGGTTACGATGGTCACCACTGCCCTGACGTGCCAGCTTGGCACCTGCCAAGAGCCGGTAGGTGCTTGTTAAAACCATAAAACCAGAGGACACCACCTGCTTTTACACAGCTGGCATCTACACAGCCAGGCCTGATGGAAGCCAATGCTAAACCCAGAAGTGTCCCCACGGCACCCAGCGATAGCTCCCTCCCACTCACCAGTATGAGGTTAAATCGGTCGTTTGCCAAAGCGGAGGGATCCGAGCTGTGAATTTGGACCTTTTCCCTCTGCATGCAGCTCACTCGAAGCTCGTGGGCTAAACTGCAGAGGGGAAGAGACGGGCAGGGAGGGCATGGGCGCCACACTAGACACCCAGGAGGAAGACTCAGGGTTTCCACCCTGTCCCACACCCTGGAGACCATCTCCCTTAGTTGGCCCTCTCCATATTACTTCTCAGCAATGGAACTGACCAAGATCCCACATAAATTCAACTTTAGAAACTCAGGAAAACTAACACAAAGAAATGGGTGGCCCAATCACAGGGTCAAAGAAAGTTAGAAGTAGAGGAATTTGTTTTTGGATGATCTACTACAAGTACAACTCTTTCTCTTGAGACCAAGAAGGTACCTGAGAAATGAAACATGCCAAGAGACACAGCTCAAGAGGAAGAGCCCAGGCACATGGCCGCCCATCTTACTGCCCTTTCCCACTTTGCATCACGCTACCTCTTCACTAAGGACAAAGCATGTTTGAGGGTGAAGAACAGATCTTTTAAACTACATCTTTAACTCTTTTAGGGAAATAAAGGAGAGACATGCCCCTACCTGCCCGGGCTCATACCTCCTACGTGGCTGGCCCACTCTGAAGGTGGTCCTGCTTCAAGAAGGGACAGCTGTGTCCCCTACAAGCCACCCAAACTCCCACACACAGCAGGAGGCAACAGGACCCAGGGGTGAGGGGCTCAGGTGTGGAGCCAGACAGATCCCCTTCTTTCCAGCTCTACCTCAAGGAAATGACTCCACTCTGAGCCTCAGTCTCTTCTTTTAGTTAGAATTGTATCAGGAATCAGAAGTATTTATGAAGTTTAATATACGTATGTCCACTCAATGCTCCATTTTTGGTGACAACGTATTAGATAAGGGGTGGAGGAAGCAGGCATCTCACAGGAATGAAGTGATAAGAAATACTACTAAACTAAACATGATTTAATGAGTAACAGAGGGAACCTCCTGAGGAACTTCTGCCCAGTTGTCTGTCTGGTTCCCCTCTCCTCTCCACCTGGCCTCCTGCAGGAGCCTCCCCTTGCTGTACAGGGAAAATGATCCTCTCGGGGCTGATTTCAGCAGCAGAAGGCAGGCTGCGAGCTGGACTACCTCAATCATGAAGACTCACAGGATACCTATGTCATTTCTCGACAGGATTCTTGGACCATGGAAATAAAAATTAAGAAAAGAACATTCATGAAAAAAACATAACAAGGCATTGACTTACCGGCAATAACTAGTGGCATTGAGAAAACCCAGCTTGCTTTTCTGTAGCAAGGAAGATGCATTAAATCCCAACCTGGCTATTTTCTAAAAGAAAGGGGGAAAAATGAGACAGATCCAATGAAGTTTTTTGTTATGGGATAACGGAGAATGCTTTTAGTTTCACAGGATGCACTAAACAAACAGGTACTCAGTTGGCAGAAATTACATGCATAAAAATGGACCGTCCCCTTGGCTAGTCTCCTCTCCTTGGCAAGAGGAAAAGCACATCACAAGCAAGTACATGTGAGAGCTGGGAAGTCTGCTCAATGCCTCTGTCCAAGCTTCTCATCAATTTATACCCAGGGAGCTGAAGCCACCAAACCAGTGAGTGCAGAAATGGCACTGGACACTCAGGTCTGCATTGTGCTTTCCATTCAACCTATAGTGTGACCCTGGGACCCAGATTTTCCATTCTGTTGCCACAATAACCATCAAAATGTCCTGGCATCTGTCCCCAGAATGGATACAAGAAACGCTCATATCCTCACCACATTCCCTGGTTTTCTATCTAAAAGACAGTTACTGAAACTGTATCATGCTGCTTTTCAAGATTCCCCCAGGAAAGGACAAAATGTTAGGATTGCTGATGACATGCAGCAAACAGGAAAAGTGTGGTGGGAGGGTTCCTGCTTGCTCTTACTCTCCTCGTCGGGTCCCTGTCAGGAAACATTCAACGCCGCGCTCCCTGAAGTGCACTCTGCTGAGGGCCACAGAGGCATTTAACTGGCACCTGCATTCAGCAGTGGATGGAGGCTGGCGGGAGTGCCGGGGCCGGGTGGCGGCCCCCACCAGTGTGCAGCCCACCTTTCTCTGCCTGTCCTCCTCTTCTAGCAGCTGCAGCCTTTTGTGCTCCATCTCCTTCTGCTGGATGCTTTCCTTCGTGAGGGGGTTGCAGTCATTATGTCCAGGGAGCAAGCGAAAGTAGCGATTCTTTTCAGGATCAAAGTAATACCCTGGGAGATCTTCAATCAAAAGAAATAAAATCCACCTTAAAACATGTGACGTGACCCACCTAGTACGGAGTCCAGGGCCTTGTCCACCATCCCTCACAGCTGCCTGTATTTTCTGAGGGGCTGGAGATGGGCTAGCAGGGGGCCCATCTGGGGCCCAGTCTGGTCCTGGGGGGAGCTGTGGGCCCCAGGTCACCGTTCTTGACACACCCGGCACTTCCCTTTGCGTTTCAATTTGGTCTCAGAAGTCCCTCCCAGCCAGGCATGGGTGGTGACACACAGGGAGTATACCCACATAGGGCTGAGGAGGAAGGACAGCCAGAACCGACACAACCAGATGATGACGAGGCAAGACGAGACCAGGTTTCATCTTTCCCCACAAGGGAAAGGCCAGAGGAGTCCCACCCAGCAGACTGCCTTACCAGGCACAGAAGTCCCAGCTGTGCTGGCTGACGTCGATGGGGCATCCTCGTCGCTGTGGCCGGAACCCTGGGGGCTCTGCTGTGCACCTGTGGTACACCTGTTGACACACAGTCATGGCAACTTGCAGTGAAGGGTTTGTGTCCCAGTTACTCTCTGCCTGAGGGGTCCTGGCAGAGGGCAGGCCAGGCAGGTCCACAGCCTTCACTTTGTCCTTCTAGCCTTTGATTACTTGAAGAACACTGATGCCGCTTTTCCTTGACAGCAGTTTACTTATTGCAAATACACCAAATTAGGGCAAGGTTTTGGTTTTTAATCCTTAAGGGGATGCATGTCACAGTAATTCCTTTCTCTTATCTCCTCACTTGAGCATTTCATGAGGTCTTTTGGAATTTTCCAGATGAAAAGGAGAACAGAAATCTTTGCCAATAAGAATTTTACCAGCTGGGCTCATTTGTCAGCTCAACAGCAGTTACGAGGCCAGGTGAATTTCATTCTTTATTGGATTCAGCACTACAAAGAATTTAAATTTTACTTGGCTACCCAACCCTACAGATGGAGAAACTGGGATTCAGGGCACAGAGGTGATCTGCTCAGTAATACTGGGATAAAGCCAAGATTTAAACACTCATTTTGCAAAGCTACAAACAGCTTCTATGGCAATTACAGGCTAACGGGTATAATGATACAACAAAAGACCTAATTTTAGAATGCTGATAAAATCCTCTTTAAAATCCAGAACTTCTCCCCTCCCCTACACCAAAAAGAGTAAATACTGCAAAGCTCGATTGAAGAAATGAAAGAACTTTGTTTTGCCTATAAACCAACTATGCATGGTATCAGAGAAAATTTATTCTCCCTTTTTATGGCCCAGAGCTTCCTGAGGCAGCTCATCTGTGATTAGCAGCAGGAGGAAGAAAGGAAGGAAGGATTAAATGTCATGACAAACGTCTACGTTTCTAGTCCAAGGGCTGCTTGCTCCATTCTTTCCACATGGAGCCCAGAGGTGGCTGTCCAGTGTGTTTCCACACAACTCAGCCAAAGCTAAGTTAAGACTCTTCTTTCACAGATCACATTTTGCTATACACTGTCCTCTTGTGGGAAGGTGCAGGTCCCCAAAAGTATCCGTGGTTCTCCTTTCAAAACATACAAACCCTGGGCACTGTCCTGATCTTTCTACATTAGTCAAATCTGAGACTTCTTAGAAATGCAGACTCTCAATGGGCCCCACCACAGACCCTGCATTGTGACAAGCCCTCCCGTGATTCACGTGCACTGAGGGTGCGCAACGCTAGAATGCCACTGGGAAACAGCACTTGCCTCTCGTTAGAACCGTGCTGTCTGAACCAAGAGTTCTGCCGCTGGCTCCTTCTCCCATGTCGTCTACTTTTCCAGCTGCCTTTATGCATTTCTGCTTTTAAGAGAGAAAAAGGAAATACAAATGTGTGTACATGTACTTTTCTATTCGCTTCTTAGAAGTTCCTTCATGCTCAGAACTAGGCAAAAGGATGGCCCAATCTGGATTATCATCAAAGCTGCCACATGAAGCCTCACCTGTAAAGGGCTGCCTCCAGGCGGAGACACTAGTAAAATCCAGTGGTCTGTAGCCACTTCTCTGGCTGCAGTTCTCTTACCTCACAGCTGACACCTAGCCTGACAACCTGGTAACCTCCATTCCCTGGGTCACTTGTGTGAGGTGTTGACAGACTCTCACAATTACTTTAAGACAACAGGTTGAGCATGGCATGAGAACTCGTAGTTATTCTTTCTTTTCCTTAGCAGATAATACCAGAGCATTATTTTTCTTTCAATCTACATACATCCTGTTTACAGAGAACAGTGAATAGTGTATACTTTCTCTTACACAGTTTTAGTATTGAGCAGGGAAAATCATGAATGAATTAATCAGGGGTCAGTGTGCACGAGTTCTAAATAAGCTTTCTAAAGTGTTTTAGCCTTTGAAGTACACTAGATCTTAAAGGGAAGGATGTGCACATGCATTTTTGTTTTTACATACGGAATGAGATAAAAACACTTCTTTATGACACTGATTTTTTTTTTTTTTTTTTTTTGCTTTTTGGTATGTGGGTAGCTCCCTAACTGGGAATCGAACCCAGGCCGCAGCGCTGACAGTGCCAGCGCCAAAGCCTTAAGCCACTGCACCACCAGGGAACTCCCAAATAAACTGTGCTTTAGATTTTATTTATTTATTTATTTTATGTGGGTAGTTCCCTGGCTGGGAATCGAACCCAGGCTGCAGTGTTGACAGCACCGAAACCTAGCCACGACACCACCAGGGAACTCCTATGACACTGATTTTGCCATAACTATTTCAAATGGCTTTTTCAAATTTATCTTGCAGCCTGACTTTATCAATCATTAAAATATCACAAGTTTTAACACTGGGAATCACATTACTTCTTAGAAGGAGTAAACTATCCTCTCCTTGTATCTAACTCTTCATTTTCTGTTTGCTGATCCTTTCTTAGTTGACAGGTGAACATCTGTCCTGGTCCAGATAAACTCTCAGCTGACAGCAACCTCTAAAAAGACAACTTTGAATGTGCTCTTACATTAAACGGGATGAATATTCTGATACCTAGAACTTCTGAAATCCTCAAAATCTTCTTCCTCACCAATCTTTTGTAGATTTTGGTAAAAGGCAGAGAATACCTTTAAACCAGCAGTGGCCAACCTTTTGGGTTCCCTGGGCCACAATGGAAGAATTGTCTTGGGCCACACATAAAATACACTAACACTAATGATAGCTGATGAGCTAAGAAAAAGATCACCAAAAAATCTCATATGTTTTAAGAATTTGTGTTGGGCCACATTCAAAGCTGTTCTGGGCTATAGGTTGGACATTCCTGCTCTAAACCACTTGCTTGTCCAACCCGCAGCCCACAGGCCACATGCGGCCCAACACAAATCTGTACTTTCTTAAAACATTATGAGATTTTTGGGGGTGATTTGTTTTGTTTTGTTTTGAGCTCACCAGCTATCAGTAGTGTTAGTGCACTTTATGTGTGGTCCAAGACAATTCTTCTTCTCCCAATGTGGCTCAGAGAAGCCAAAAGGCTGGATACTCCTGCTCTAAACTAAAGCTTTGCTGTGAAGAGCACTTCAGTAGTGATAACTTCTGAAAATATAGCTTTTATATCTTTTATTTTCTGCTTTTCAGAACGGCTAATATCCTCCAGATGAAAGTTGGTTGGGTAGCATCACCCAGTATAGCTCTCCTTAACTGGGTTCAACCAGTAAAACAACATGTCTATTCTTTCTAATTCAGGTAGCTTAGCTTTTCTTTTTTTTTTTTTTTTGGTTGGTTCCCTGAGCAGAGATCAAGCCCAGGCCACGGCGGTGAGAATCGGAAGCCCAGCCGCTACACCATCAGCGAACCGCCTGCTTAGCTCTTGCATTCCTTGCTGTGAATGCTGATTTGCAATCATCCCATTTCTACTTTACAACGGTTCCGTGAGCTTTCAAAGGTATACTCCTTTGGCTGCACATGTTTTTAATCCCTACGTTTGGCCAACTCCTAAGCAGTTTTTCAGGACATGTTTCAAATCTGGCGGGTTAGGGGGCTCCCTGGTGGTGTAGCGGCTAGGTTTCGGCGCTCCCAACCTGCGACCTGGGTTCCATTCCCAGCCAGGGAACTATTCCCCCCCCCCCCCAAAAAAAACAACAAAAAAGCAAAATTTGCCAGGTCTCTGTAGAGACTTACTAGTGCAGCGGTTCTCATCCTGTGGGTCGCAACCCCTTGGGGGTCGAACGACCCTTTCACAGGGGTCACCTAAGACCACCGGAAAACACATAATCAGATATTAACATTACGAGTCATAACAGTAGCAAAATTACAGTTATGAAATAGCAATGAAATAATTTTATGGGGGTCACCACATGAGGAACTGGCGGCATTAGAAAGGTTGAGAACCACTGTACTAGTGGATTTCATTCACCCCGAGATCAGCTCTGCCTCACAGTCTGGCAGTTTTTGGCACAGGAGCAACAAAGATTTGGCTTGGCTCCCCAAAATGCTTTTTTGAGGGCTCCACAGTTTCCAGAAGACCTGCCCATCCCCTGACCCAAGACACGTTCCAGACATGGCCACAAAATCCCTAAGGTGTAGGCCTAGAAAAGGCCTGGCCCTGAGGCGCTGGAGGCTTGTGGGGTGGGGTCCACACTGGGCCACGTGGGCTTGCAGGTAGCCTCTCCCAGCTTCTGAGCAGGGAAGCGTGGGCGCATGGGCGGAGCCCGCACAATCCCGGCTCTCCCTGGGCCCCTTGCTCTAACCCAGGGAGGGAGGCCCAGAACTCTGCTCAGGGCTGGAATTCAGGTTGGGCGGCCCAGGCCTCTGGTCCTCAACATCATGCCTAGCATAGGGCCCAGAGCATGGACTGGAGCCTAACAATGCACTGCCCGAGGCTCCTGGGCCACACTGGGTCAAGGGATTTCTTTCTGGGTGATGAAAATGGTTTGGAGTAAGAGATACTGACATGAGGGGGTTCCCTGGTGGCCCTACGGGCTAGGCTTCAGCGTTGTCAACACCGCGGCCTGGGTTCGATTTCCAGCCAGAGACCCCCCCCCAAAAAAAAAGATAGATACTGACGCGATGATCGCACAATCCTGCAAGAATACTACAAAACCCACCGAACTGTACATGTTAAGACGGTGAATTCTATCTGAAAAACCAAAACGATTGCAGTAAAGTGAGAAACATCTTAACTATCCAACAGGAGAATTAAGATTACAGAGACTGCTGGACTGTCATGTGGAAACACCGAAGTCACTGGTTTACAAAGCCAAATACAAAATGGCCTCTCCACGTGAGCTTGCTGCGACCACCATGAACTGGTAGTTTAACTCAACTCTACAAATGAGCAAACAGGCTTAGAGGGCTAAGCATCATGCCCAGAATGACAGGAGTAGTGGAAAAGAGGTTCCATCCCTGCTGCTCTGGCCCCTGGGCTTGGTGACCCTATAGGACACCCCCTAACTACAATTTCCACTGTTATTTAAATCTTAAGTTTAGGGCTTTGTAATTTTGTTTCCTCCAGGAAGTCGTCTGCATCAGTTTTTTTTTCCTTCTTGCTGTTTGATTCACAATACAATGTCTGTTGAGCAATTCACGCCCATCAAGGGGAAGGGGGTGTCATGATTTTTAAGGTAAACTGAGGAGATCCGGAGGCTTTCTGGACATGCCAGTCCTAGTGTGGAAAAGGTGCCCACTAATACAACGTGGTGTGGAGGTTAACTCGAAAAGCTTGAATCCAAGCCGGGACTCCATTACTTGCTAGTTCGTGTGTTACCTTGGGTAAGTGACAATCTCAGTGGGCCTCCTACGGTGTGTGACAAAAGATACTACCTATCTCACAGGGCTGGTGCGTGGAAAACTTAATTTATGCTTGTATAGCAGTTAGCACAGTGCCTAGCACTCAGTAAGCTATCAACCTGCCTTAGCTGTTATGCTGACCTGTCTGAAAAAGTCAACCACAACCTGAACTTTCTGAGAAACCGTCCTCAAGGGCCTGCAGTCTAGTCACTGGCAAGTGTTGGGTGGCACCTTAAGCATCACGATTTAGGGAAAAAAAAGGTCCTTCGGGTCAGACACTGAGCGGCGACTCGGGGTCCCCCTAACCCCGTGTTTTCGGCTGCAGAACCGATCCGAAAGGACAAAGCGGGCTGCACGCGCCCACAAATCCCACAAACCCGGAGCTCGGCGACCCAGCCCCCAAAACCACGCCAGGATTAGGCCGGCGTTCCACGTGCTCGGGTCCTCCCCGCCCCTTCCCCCAACGGCCCAGTCCCACCCGAGCTCCTTGCCGGAGACAGCAGCAGCCCCTGGACCTACGCCAACGCTCATCCTGGCGACACAAACTTACTGGTTTAGAAGGTCCTCTCCGACTCTCCCTCAGGCCCAGACCCCGCAAAATTACTGGCAAAGCGTGGACGAACCCGGAAAGACCACAATATAGCGTCCACCAGTTAGTTGCGTCCGTTTTTATAATATCGCAGCGGATAGGGCCTTGGCGGCCGCCCCTCCCTTCTCATTGGACGGGACTTCTGACTGTTTACGCCAATGGGGTGGGTTTCACGGAG